>JAVFHW010076064.1:0-27238 GCA_032159205.1 Eurystomus glaucurus suahelicus | reverse complement strand
GTAAGGCTCTGTCTCCTGCTTGAGGTGGTCAATTTTCTGTATGTGTGAAGATGACCTCCTTGATCAGAGCGTTGTGTGCTGGGGACCTAGAACAGTGAGAGTTTCCTGCTTTTTTGGGATTAGGAAGGGGGTATGTGTGTGACAGTCAATCTTTTATATGAATGGTGACAAAATATTTGAAAAGAAGAATATGTAGCTTCTAAATTGATTGTTATAATGGGAGAGTAGAAAGCCCAAATGAGAATTGTATTGCATGATGGTCAGTGCACAGCCTACCATTGTGTTGGTCGGATGGTGTGGAGAATTGCAGTCACTTTCAAGTTTCCCCTTAAATCATGAGAGATCTGAACAGGCCAGCATTCACTCTAGTTTTGCCTTTTTTTTCCCCCCCTTTCCTCTCAGAGCAATTTATCAAGACATTGCCGGAATACCATGTGGTTGATCCATCAAGAGTAGATGCAAGTGGGCATTTTCTTTCTTTTAATTTACACCATCACACCTTAAACACAAAGAAGAAGAGAGATCTCAGCAAAAAGGAAAATGTGGTATATTACAAAATTAACCACGAGGAGAAGGATCTGTTTTTTAACTTGACTGTCCATGTGGGATTTCTTTCCCATAACTACGTGGTAGAAAGGAGACGTGGCAACTACACTAGTGCGAAGATTGCAGCTCACTCCGGAGTTCCTTGCCACTTCATTGGCACAGTGTTGCAGCCAGGATCCAAGAGTGGGACGGCAGCAATCAGCACTTGCAATGGCCTGGTAAGTAATGCAACCTTTACTGACATTCTGGGCTAATTTTGGTGTCATCAGAACTGAGTGTTGGTGTACTCAGATTCCATTTTAAATTCAGCATGGTGATATCATTCAATGTCATCCATCCATTTGAGTTGCAAGCTTTCTGAGATTTACTTTGCTTTGGTGGTTTTTGAAAATAAGTTTACTGGATACAGCCTTGACAATTCTTTCTTTTTGACAGAACACTTGTATCAGAAAAATACTGTTGTGGTTTGGTTATCCCCTCTGCCCTAAAATGAAGCTTTGAAAATGCAGAATTATAAATGAATTCAGGTGGAAAGCGACCTCTTGGGAAAAACATTATGATTTTGATGCGACGATTTTTGGAGTCAAGAAGTCACTGCTCTGAAGAGGTTACAGTATGAATTGAGTCTGAATCTCTTAATTCACCTCAGTGCCACAAGCTGGGGAAAGTTTCCCCTGAAAGTTTCCCAAAAGATCCAGTGCCATGTGAAAACATCTATTAATGAAAAGTTTTGTCAGCAGTGAGAAATTCAATCTGGTTTTCAGGAAAAAAAAATGGTGTTTCTCACACTGTTTGTGGTGTTCTGCTGCTTCCCGAGCTTATGGTAAATTATTTTAATCCTGGACGTATCCAGTTTTTCCTCTTCAGTACCATATATATTTCTATTACCTTTTTTTTTTCCTTCCTGGAATGTGTTGTGTTTCTTCATTGAAAAGAATTTTTCTGTTTATTCTTAGGAGGGAGGGAAGGGAGAACTGAGAATAGGTAAACAACATGGAGTTAGAGCAATTTGTTTGAGATTCTAAAAACCTGTTCCATGAGGAGAAATTGTAAGCTTGTTTACTGTAGGAAATTAATTCTAATTCTATGAGAGTTATATGAAGTAATGAATCACCCAAGGTGAGTTGATAAGGATCCTTGGGCTGAGATGGGAAGAAGAGGAGATAACAGAACAGTGCAGCTGAAAGATGCCAGGTTCCCAGGGTTTGCTTTAGCAGCAGTGGCTACTGCACGGGTCCTCACTGGTGACAGCCTGGATCAGAACTACACTTGAGTGCGTGCTTTGGCAAATGGGTCCCCATAAAACCTCTGCAGCCCACCAGTGCAAGCTGGCAGAATGCTGGTGTGCTCAAGCCTTCTAACCAAAGAGCTGTTATAATCAGTATCTTAGCCTTCAAATACAGGCGACAGAAATATTGGTGATGCTCCTTTCCCGAGGCTGTTTTGGCTTGACGGCTCAGGTATGTTATAAATGATAAACATACTGTGCTTTTTTGTTGAGATGGTCTTCAGTAAGTTAACTGAGGCACCTATTTACCATAGTAATGAGTGACAGGAAAGTGTGTGATCCCTAAACTGCTGTTTTTGCTTTCTTAATGATAGGAGCTTGTCCAAAAATTTATAATCCTGGAAAACAGTGATTTGATTAAATAAATATGTTTTTCAGGGATATACATTTTATTGACATTTTTAGTGGGACATGGTTGAAATTTTATCTTGTAATTTTGTCCAAGTGAATTGCTTAAGAATATGGCTTCTTTTGGAACACTTCCTTGCCCACTTGCTCCCCCCCCCCCCCCAAAAAAAAAAGTTGGCCAGAAGTGGGGCAAAATAAAATCTTGAAGATGCCTGTGGGAGAGACATCCTTGTTTTAGTCCTCTTCCTGGAATGACTTTCTCTCATGTGAGGTCTGTTTGGTTCTTATTTGAAAGTTCTTGAATTTCCAGGATAACAGTGTATAAGAATAAAACAAAGATATGTGGTGTAGATTTGTGTTCTGCCGTAATGATCCCACACAGCACTGAAAGTACAGAAAACCTAGAAATGTATTTTCATCTCCCTTGTGTTTTTACTTTAAAATATGTACCTGCTTCCATTGGCATTACATGGGCATTGCTCATGTAGCAAAGGTATCTCTTAATATTAGTTTTATTCATGACACTCTTCAGAATCAAATTTCCTCTGCATAAATCAAGTGGATGGTACTGAGAAGATGTGATTCTGAGAGGGGTATGTTTGACTAAGTTGTATTGACGAATGATTGGAAAAGAAAAGTGACGCTTTCAAAATGTGGGAAATAGCTTTTAGCCATCAGTGCTTCTCCAGATTGACAGTATGTTGCTTTCCCAACTAGACTGTCATCCTGGAATCGCAGCATCCTGCTGAACTGTCATCCTGCTTAGAAATGGCAGCGTTTTCTTAGTTGTTTTGCAAACAAAAGGTGTTGATGTCTTACAGGTTTCATTTCCTATGTATTTATATATTCTCAAAATGGCCTACTAGGGGAATAAGAGTGACAGATTTGCGGTACAAGAATATGGGGGACAGACATTGTATGACATTGTTCTTCTTGAAAAAAGTAAATATGTCTCTGTTTTCCGAAATATGTATGCAGACAAATAGCTAGGTTCATAAAGGAATTTGGGGAGAATTGGACAAGAGGCTAAAGAGGAAAAACTAGCAGACATCTGGAGGAACTAAGTTGTAACTTCCAAATCCACTTTTTTTCCTAACACCTTGTGATATCTTTGTTTCCTTTTGCTGCTTGAATAGGTCATGACCCTCTCAACAGGTTGAAGAACATGATGCTGTAAGCTCTTTCTCTTCTCTCCTGGATCAGTTGTCTAGTTAAGTCTTTTGCATTTCTGGGTCTAGTAGAATAATGGATGAGACTGTGTTAACATGGGAAGAGTGGGACAGACCTTGCTGTTTATTTTGGGTTACAATTGGAGGAGGAAACCCCAAAGAGGATGTCACTTCTGGAGCACCAGGCACTTGGGAAGACAGCAGACAGTAAATTTCTTAGATACAGGAAATTTTCCAAGAGTAAGTAAAGGAAGAAAATAGTTTTGGTTTTGTCTCTCTCAATGGAAATAATATTTGGATTTGTCTTGGCAGGCTATTTAGAGCAGCCTTCTAATAATACTTTGTTTCCACAGTGCCTTTCCACAGAATATTAGAATGAACTTTTCCGTATACTAATACCTTAATTCTCAGTTGTGTGTTAGTCCTGAGATCGCTTTTATCAGAGCAGTGGTGTCAATTTGTCCCCTCAGTAGGGCTGGGAGGGAGCAAAGCTTGATGAAGTTGAAGGAATACTGTAGGTTTATGCATCCAATCCTATAGAGATGGGAAGTAATTTCTTTTCTCTGGTAGTTTATTCTGTTCATTAGAAACAAGGCCCTCTTTTATTCATGAGTAACACAGACATTGTTTATAGTATTTTTAGATGACAGAGCATCATTAAGGCTTGGGTGCTTTGACACTTGTTTACAGTGTAGAGCTGTCAATTGACAGTTGCTTCTGGTAATATTTTTATCTTCAAAAGCTGTGCAAGCATTAACATGGAAGTGGCAGAAGAATGGAAGGACATTAGTGTGGAAATTGAGAATGATCTGTATACTTGTACCTGGTAAGCTCCTGGCCATACTGGGCCTGTCATAGCACTGTGGACAGATCATGCTTGTCTGTCTCCAGCTGGTCAGAGGATTACCTCTGTCCTGATAGGCATCAGTGTTTACAAGAAGTGCTGTCATCTGCTGCCCAGGCAACAGCGAAGCAGTACAAAGTGGTGAAGCACTGTCTGTTTATTTATCCGCCTTCCCAAACTCCTGCTACAGAAAGAACACTGCTGTTTCTTAGCAGTGACAGATGCACACCAAACCTGATGGCTGCTCCATACTGCAGAAAACTGAATCAAGTCTGCTGCCTGTGCCCAGGATTTCTGAAAGGTTTCCCCCACCTCAGCACTCCCCTCTATGCCCAGCCACTGTCAGAGCAGCCCTCTGTGAAAGCTCAATTTGTGGCCCTATGATCATTTTTCTGTATATGTCAGCTGGTGGGATGTGCTCCAAGTGGTACCTTTCTGGGCAGCTCTGTCAAGTTTGCCACATGGTGGCAAAAAAAAAAGTGGAGTGGTGGCTGAATTTTGCTTGAATATAACTGTTCTTATTATTGTAGGGTATCACCATTATATGAAGACCAAGAATAAGCTCTGGAACTTAGCGTCGCCTATGTTCTTAACCTGGTCCACTCAATGTAGCATAAAATCCACCAATACCATTATCTGTCACTGACTTGCTTCAGTTTTGGGGGTTTCAGCATGAGCTCTGTTCTCCTGTGATGTGCTAAGAAGCTTTTCTAATTAGTGTGAGATGCTTTTGCCATGCTGTCATGATCTGTCCGAGGTTGAAAAGTTCTGTGCAGGTACTGTAACAGTACTTGAGTAGTAGTGTGCTCTCTGTGCTGCTCAGAATGTTCTCTCCTATGGATATGGAAAGCCTGCATTAGGGTGTTGGACTCCTTGGTGTTTTCCTTAGGTGAGGTACAGGGATAAGGGAATCTTTACTTTAAAACATTGGTATAATATTTTGTTCTAAAGTAATGGAAGAATAAAATGCATTGCTAAGCTTATAATAGGGTTTTTAATCTGCTTAGGTATCTACCAGTTTGTGAGGTATGTTGGTTATTAACAATTTGTTTGTAAATCTGTTGTTGAAGGTAGTTGCCAGAGCTCTGGAAAGCTGTTCTACACCATTCTTTCCTGTAGCCCAGAGGAATGACCATGTCTTTCTATTCTTTTGTGGTGTGTGTGTGACCAACAAAAATTTTTCTCCACATGGAAGTGGATTACGATTATGTAAGTAGCTAAGTGTGTGGCAGTGCAGAAATATAGTTAAGGAAATGGGAGATGTAACCTTTTCTTCAGTTGTACTTGTGACCACCTGAAACTGGATTCAGCACTGATCCCTAACATGGAATTGTACACCCCCAGAGCACATTTAGACACACATGCTGTTTTAGTGGCTGTTATTTTCAGAGGTGAACTGGAGTGTGTTCTGGTAGTGCTACCTCAAATAAATGAATTTCATTGTGGGAACAAGGGTACTGTGAGACAAATACACAAGTTCTTCTTCAGGGGCCTCTTCCCCTTCACTCATCTCTCCTTGCTTTCCTCTAGGAGTCTCTAGGTTCTTTGTTTGCCATTCCCCTGCTATATGGTACTTGGTGGGTCCTGCTTGTGATTGGAAATATGGCAGATGGACCTGTCTGCAGGTTGTATCTTCTTATTTAGATGTCAGTGATATCTCCACAGCAGCCTCTTTTGGGTTGTCCAGCTAGTGATAATCTGTTGGAACCAAAATGTATGAATAAGGTGTTTGGAAAATGCCAGATGTGAAAGCAAGCTGCCAGCCTTTTCCTTGAGGATGGGAATTGCTCCATTGTTGGATATAATGGAGCTTCCAAAGTGTAAATATTGTGATTTGTGATGTTCTGGCAATTGTAAAGAAGGATAGACCTGCTAAGTAACTCTGATGTGTATCTGCTGTATGTCTCTTGTCTTAGGTAGTAGTGTGCAAAATGCTGTAAGCAGAAGAATTTGCACTGAAAATAAATCCAGTGTTCCCTGTGCATCTGTTCTATGTCATGTTTGGTTTGCCTGTTTCCTCCATATAATAACTACTATGTGGATATTCTTCTTGTTTGACTAGTGTTGTAGTGGTGTTGCATGGTTTTGAGTTTGAGGTTTTTTTGAAGATGATCCAAAGATAACATCTGTGGTGGTTTTATACTTGTTTTGTTGTTTGGTTGTTTTTTGTCCCCAACAGATTGATTGTTCAAACTTTCACTAGTATTTGCTGCAGAATTTCAACATCCATCCCTTTCCTTTGTGTTTGAACTTCAACTATTCATCTGCCAGCTCCCTTCCCCCAGTCTTTTGTCTGCAAAAATACTCTAATTGACAGGTCAAATGAATCTCATCAGTGATCTCAATACATGAGAATCCGGCTGTGTTTGTGGCTCCTGGTCTTGGCCTTGTCACCTTTAACCAATATGAAGTTGTTAGTCCAGAAGCTGGGTATGGCTGGAGTGTTTCTATAATGCATTTGTTATGTTTCAATAGAACGGTCATTGATGGGGTAGGTTAAAATAAAGATTAGTCAGTATAAACTGATTTGAATGGAGCACTTGGGACTAGGATGCTCCTTTAAGATAACTTGTTTTTTTGAGAATATGAAAAGACAGTCTCTTTTTTATTATAGTTTTAAGAAATCTTATTCTCTTGTGCCTGCTTATTTGCTAATTACTTAGGAGTATTGTTAACATGCAAAGCTGTCAATCATATTTCCTGTTTTCTATGAGTCTTTTTAATGAATCATCTATGTATGTTTGTGTATATTTTTGTTTCTTTTTTTTCTGCAAGTCTTCACTTTTGATTTTGTGAGCGTGGTGTTTTTTTACAAAAAGTGTCTTGTTTACTGAGGGGAAACTGTGGGATTGTCACTTCAGTCTAAAATGGTTCAGAAGCAGAAGTAAAAAATATACATAACATCTATTTTGCTTTGATTCTTAAAAATGTGAGGTTTGTAAGATGGTCTGTTCTTTGTTTCTTCTGGTATCTTTCGAAGTTGTTGGCCAAATTCAGCCCAATCTTAAAGGCTTCAATACCTCAATCTCCCTTTCAGTTCTTATGAATTTTGCAGGTGAAGGTCAGAACTTTTGATTACTGAAATGATGGGATGAACGTGTGCAGGTTCACCAATGACTCAACACAACTCTGAGTTGTTAGTGAACAGGATGCAGTGCTGCCCGTGGTCCACCTGATGGTGAGGGTTCAGGGGGAGATTCGAGAAAATGACTTTAAGTGAGGAAATGGAGCACAGTGAAAAGCATATCTGTAGGGAAACAAGGTTTTGATAGTCCTGCTGTTTATAGAACTTTTTTTTCTCTTTAATTTTTAATCCATTTTCATGATGCTGAATGGAAGGGTCTAGCTTAGAAGTAAATAGAATTATTAGCACCGGTTGCTATATTAACAACGTGCCGTACCTGCTACCCATCACAGCACATGCTTTGTATGTAATCATTAATAATGAGAAGAGAGGGGAAGAACTGAAGCTTTCCTACATACTCAGTCAGTGATGCATATAATGTGACATTAATAAGGACAAATCTTGCCAATTGCATGCCTTATTTTCTAGCTGTTCAAAAAAAAAGGAAATTACCAAGCAAAGCCTGTCATGCTCCTGTTCTGAGCACACAGACATTGACAGGAGATTAGGTAGTGAACAGCAGTGGGTGATGTAAACAACAGACTCAAATATCTGCCCCTGCTGCTTGTGCTTGGAGGAGAGAGGGGCTAGTGGTGCTTTTACAGCAGCTGTGGGAGCCTTGGCTTCTGGCACCAGCTGAAAACCAGCAGCCTGAATATCAGGTCCTACCTCTTCAATTCTTTTTGTCTGTCAGAGAGGAGCAGCTGCAGTTCCTGAGCAGCATCAGCATCAGGGTGTGGTTATCTGTACATGTCAGGCACATGCACATGTGCAAAGCAGTATACATATATGTAGTTTTGTCATGGCAGAACAGTTATACTGCAGCTAAAGCTCTTGGTTTATGATCCATGCTGTGTGCTGAGCAAGCTTCAGTGCTGTTGTGTGTTGGATTGGCTATTATCAAGCCATGGCCAAATACATTGGGTTTTTCCAGAAACTAATGCTTAGCAATGGACTTTCCCAACCCATTTGTAAATTACATCAGAATAAGTATATAGTAATTTAGGCTGGGATGTAATGATTGGACTCGATGATCTTAAAGTCCTTTCCAATCCAATTGATTCTATGATATTTGTTGTCTGGCCATTCCTATGTTCTTACGTGACATAGGGTGTGTAATGGCTTTTCAGCAACCCAGAGTATTTTTGCTGTATCTGTTTATTAATATAGATTCCCTTCCCTTGAAAGTTGTTGTGCATGATATAGAAGACAAGAATTTGCTACTGTTGCTGCCATGAGGTGTGAGGATTTTTTTTTAAAAACAAGTTTTTTCTGGCTTTGTTTTCCACATGAAATCTCGGAGTCTTTTTTTCTCTTTGTCCTCAAAAGGCCTCATTAGATCTTAATCTGCATTAAACAGTTTTTGCCATGTCTGTAGATGACACCAAAGCATTTGAACTACATTGCCTATGCATTTTACAAAAGCTGTTGTCTTTTTCCCAAGTAACTCATAACCAAAGGGAGAAGCCGTATTTATTCCTCTGACAGATCTCTACACCGTGTCAATTCACGGTGGCTAAGTACTTGCTGACAGTTTTTGATAAATCTTAATATAATGTAGTTAAATTACAGCCTAGTAGCAGATGCTTTTCAAAAAATGTCAAAAATTAACCTTCTTGGCGTCAAAAATGCACAGAGGAATCTACTGCTATATCTTCAAAGTCGGGCCCCAGTCCCAACAGGGGTAAATTAGATCAGTACAGGTTTCTCCTTACACAGAGAAATGCACCTTTCTTATTTTTGCTAGCTAAGCTACAGAGACAACATGCCACTTGCTTATCCAATTAAGTGTTCTCTTTCAAATGAGGAAATGGCTTTCACTTGGCTTTGGAGAAGAGTTCAAAAGTCTGAAAGTACTACCAACTCAGGAGGGAGATGCCAAGGAGAGTTATAAAGCTAAATGACCATTACTGTTCCCGTGGGAGGCAATCCAAACCTAAGCAGGGAAAGAAACTGGAGAGTGCAAATTACTACAACTAATCGCAAAGCCCCTGCTTGCTATAGTAATCACTGTCTTCCAGGAAAAAGGTTAACTGTGTATTGAGAGTGCAATCCTAATTATTAGTATTAATGATTTTGTAGTGTTAAATATACATAATAAATATTAAGTTAATTAAGTATGTAATGCTAGGTCATCAGCTACACTGATTTCCCAGGTGAGGTTTTAGGCCACCAAATTTGTTTTGTAGCAGTGCTCTAAATTGCTCTGGTCATTAGAAAGGGATATGATCTCCAGCCCAGCTGTGCTGTCTTTTTCACCATTTTCTTGTAACTGGGACATGTCTTCTTCCACCAAAATAGCAGAGCAGCTTTTAGTGTAGTCTCTTCATGCTATGGCTGTGAATGTTGCTTTATATGTTACTTTTTCTAGTTAAGTTGATTATCATAACACTTCTCAAGAAAGATGCTCTCTAAAGAGCTTTAGTGACAATTAGATATTTTAAAATTATAAACCAGTCAAGTTTATGTCAAGCTTCTCTATGGAGACTGAGGCCAGCCAAACTGAGTTGCATTTTTCATCCTTTTACAAATTCTCTGTGTTTCCCCATTAATGAGAATTTCTGTTCTTTGAACTATGAAGTCCCATCTGACACTTTTGTGGGAAGTAATTATTCATCCAGACATTACAGTGTGAAGACTCAAGATCCAGTGATGTACAAAGCCTGTAAATGGATGAGTCTTGAGGGAGAGGAGAGTACAAATCAGGAAAATGTGAGGCACAATAGCTCAGACTCTGGAGGCAGATGGACTTCTGTGAAGTGTAGGAACTCATGAGTTGTCAGTCTGCCACTGGCATTCCTGACTCCTAGCCCTCATACAGGCTATTTTGTGACTGAGCAAGTCACTTGAGTCTCATTTCTGTCCCAGTTCAGGAGGTCAAACTGATCTAATGTAGAAACAAACCCAAAAAAGTCAAACCAGGAAACCTCCATGAACCACCCAAAACATCCTGAACCCCAAGCAGTGTGCTCAGGGCCTCTCTTTTTAACCCAATTACAAGACAAGGTCTCTTCAGGTGTGTAACTTGATCAAGGCAGTAGATTGAGCTGTTTATCTGTGTTAGATCTGTAGGAGTGCCACAGAGAATTATAGTATGCTTTGCTGTCATTTGTTCACTGTGGAATTAAATCAGGACACTAATTTACATACTTGCATAGTACATCTACCATTGGTGAAGCACCACTGTTTTACTGACTGAGAGGAGTCATGTTAGGCATTTGGGAACTGCCTTTCATCCTTTCTGCCCGCACAGCTGCATCCAGCTAAGTGGTCTAGTGATGTATATGTGGCAAGAGGTGTATGTATGTCTCTGTGTGTAGCATCTACTCCCCAGTATTTGTCACAGCTCCAAGTGTAATGATAGCTCTGCATTTCGGAGCACTGTGTTACTTGGGGTTACAGGTTGCAGGTCAGTGGTACCTGGCTTGCTTCTGCCTGGGGTCAAGACGTGAGCTATGCTCAGTCCTGATTTAGGCTCTGCAACTCCTGTCCATTGTCTAGAAAGGGAGTTAAGCTCAACTGGCTCAGCTCATCTGAGTTGCTCATTGTGGCAGTAATTGGTGGTTGCAGAGGTTTTCTGACTGTGGCAGGGTGTGTAACAGACCTCAGTGTAGAACAGATAGCAGAAACCTCCTAGTGTGCTAGAAAGCTATTTGCAGGGCTGGGTGACAGTGTGGTGAGACAGATGTACCACAGGTCTTGGACAAGACAGTAACAACTTTCTTTCTGGAGTACTAGAAAAAGAAGCCAATAAAACTGTAAATACCAGAACAAAGATTTTAATTAAATCTACTGGCTTCATAAATTAGAATACTGAGTGAGGGGAAATTGTTGGGAGAAGTAAGACTGTTCACAGAGTCCCTTAAGGTGGTATTTTGAGGCTGCTTTTGTTTAAAATTTTCATTGATGCTCATGGGACAAGAATAAGGAACATGTTAACATGTTATGAACTTTACTCAAGAAGCAAAGCTGAGAAGTTTCATTAGGACAGAGAAGGACTGGGATGTTTATCACTAGAACAGATAATGTTAGACTTGAAGTCTCAGGGTGGGAAATTAAAGTGTCATAGTCTGGACTGTGAAGTCATAAATTCAGCAAATAATAGGAGTTTCTGCTTTTAGGAGCTTATCTGTTGGAAGTGTAAGACCAAGACTTGAGTATACTTGCTTTATAGTTTGGGTTTTTGAAAATAATTTATTACTAGCAGGATGTTACTTTGGGGAAAAAAAAAAGGAAAAAGATCCTAAGATAGAGCAGAGATTAGAAGAATATGTGAAATATGGGAAAATATGTCTAAAGGTTTACTTAGAGTAGAGCAGGCATTTCTGATCACTCAGTTCGAAAAAGGCAGGGAAAGAACTAGTGGGAAGCATTCTGTCTTATTTTCCTGTTCTCCAGGTGTCTGCATTTGGCTGTTCTGGGAAATAGGATGAGGGGTAAGAGATGTTGATCTAAGCCAGTCCTGCTTTTCTTAGGTGGGATTTAGTTTATGTGATGGACAACTAGCAACTGGATCTGTTAATTTAGGGCTTCTCTTCACATCCTGTTTCTAGCTGCCTGAGTACTGTTTTGGATGCTCAAACCAGAGTGGTTTGTGAGGATTCAGAGACTCTTCTTAGAACAAGCAGGCTGACGTTCTTGGGAAGACCTGGAAAACTAAGAAAAAATAAGTAAAAAGTTTGAACTTGGGGCATAAGAAATTAAATAACTGTGGGAGATGATTTGGGCATACTTGGACCTGTCAGAGAGGTAGATTTCAAGAAGTCAAGACATTCCTTTTTAGCACTACATCTAAACATCTTATCTCCTTTGCAAGTGGCCTTTGTTCACTTCAACCTTATCTTTCTTCTATGGATATAAATGCTAAAGTGGAGGTAATTCTCCAGGGCAAGTGTGCCGCTATTTGGTATGAGTCCAGAAAGTGCAACTGATGTAAATAATTAAAACCAGCACCTTTCCAAAGTATAACCCCCCCAGATACCCAGAAGACTTCTGAACCAAGTGAGATGCCTAACGAGCTAAGTCAACACAGTTGTGGATAATACAGGGAGAAAGAAGAGAGAAGTAAAGGAGAGAGAGAACTTTAAGACAAGGAAAAAAAAGTAAGTGAGGATGTTGTTTATGTATGTGATGGCAGAGGAGATCTTGGCAGTAGTAAAGTTCAGTTGCCTGGGTTCTGTTATATGCAGAAGCTGAGGCAGTTCAGTGTGTATATGTCTAAAAGACAGAGAGCACAGCAATATTCCTGTAGGATCTGTGTCAGAGAACACATCAGGAGCATCTGCACACCAGTGGCTTTATTTGGGAGCACAGATACATATAAGAAATGCGTCCTGTACCATAATCCTCTGGCGCTTTCAGTCAGAGGCAGCAGGGTGTGGATGCCACAGCATTGCAGCTGTGGAGTCTGGCATAGCATTAACCTCTGCAAATGAGTTCTCTCAGGCTCCCTCAGGCAGTCTGGTCTGCCTTCCCATGTGGGGCATTTCTGTTCCCTGCCTTAAGTGTTTCTGTACTGATCATTACTGGTATACAGCAAGAGGAAATGAAATGGACTCTGGAAACGAGGTTTGCATGAGGACTCTGCACTCTGGACCAGATCAAGCATCATCCTGTCCTCATCAGACTTTTGCCCAGCTTCTTTCCTTCAGGAGAACCAAGGATAGGTTGCTGGAGTGCCTAGCTCAGAAAAACAGGAGAGAATGTCTCAGTACTTTAGCATGCGAAGGGTGCAGTGCCCACAACAGCAACCGTGTTGGCATTTGATTCGGTGAAGGGGAGGAGGCAAGCAGGAATTCTAGATAGGGTGTAGGAGGGTTTTATAGCTGCTTTCTGTGTCCTGTTCTGAGATGAACCTGCCTATGCAAATACATTTCATACCTGTCCACTGTAGTTGGTGAGCCCCGGCAGCAGTGATTATGTGGGATACTTAACCATGCTTGGCCAAGCACAGCATGATAAAAGCAGTGTCTGTGAATGTGAACATTCTGGAAATGCTGAGTGGGGGAAGCTTCAGAAGGCTTTGTTCCTCCTCTTTACTGTTGAGTCAAAATTTCTGAATGGAGCTGTGATGATTGCTGGATCATTCAGGTAGGATGCACTAAAGAGCATGAGCCCACCATGATTATTTTTACAAATACCAGAGAAGAAAATGGTCCTCTTAAAATTTTCCCTTGTCTTTGGTCCTACTGTACTTGCTATTGTATTTTTTTATCCCTTAACTATACATTAGAGTATATAATGTCTAAAGCAAATGAATATCTCAATCTTCACATACTTTTGTCATTAGAGAAGTTTTGTCCATTTGTGGATGACGTACCGATGCTGCCTTGCTTTATGAGTGCAATTCTGTAGGGTAGTACCAGTTTTTAGGTGGGACTGTCATCTACCATACACTATTGTTTTCTGCAGCTCAGTCCTCTTCAGTTTTTGATCTGGCTTCTGTTACTCCTCTGATCCCTGCTTGCAGCTGAGGCCAGCTGCTTTCATGATCTCTCCAGTCTAAAAATGAGGAGAGTGTGATGGGTTTGGAGGCAGGCTGGACACCCTCTACCCTCTCCATAGTTGGTGTCATCCTTTTTTTCTCTTCAGCAAAGTGCAGTATCAGATGTGTTTGGTTGTATAAGGCTGGTTGAGAGCAGAGGTGTCATACACTGAGGGAGTGAAAGGGTGACAGGGGGAATGAGTTACTCTAAATATAGCCTCCAACTTTTATAATTAGATAGTGTCTCAAGTCCTACCTGACACCTTTTGTTGGTGTCTCCCAGGGCCATATCATTGCTTGTCAACAAGAGCAGAGTAACCTGGGAGTGATGATAGATGCTGCCCAGAGTCCCCTGAAGCTCACTAACCCATTGTCCAAAAGGCTTAATAGTACTACACTTTTTAGTACTATCGTGTCTTTTTGGTGTTTGTTTCATGAAGGACTCAAATTTACTGCTTTCTGCTGCTGAAGTAAAAAAATGTCTCTTAAGTTGGTTTGTTACATGATCACAGTGAACTGGAGTTGCAGAGAGAGAAGCCTGGGCATCCTGTACTTGCATGGTAAATTCCGCAACATAAGAGGCAGATTAACTCTTCAGAGAATTATTTTTGAGTTTACCAGAGCTGGAAAGGCTCTTGGGGTCACCTTTCACTTTAAGAACTTACTGGGTAAGTATGTGAGGCAGCAAACTATTTATTTTCTGGCTCGAATTCTTGGATAGACTTCCATTTGTTTTAGTCATACAGCAGACATGGTGCTTACTCTGTAGTCTCTGCTTTTTTTTATCTCTGAAAGGCTAATTTGTGCTCCAGCGACTGGTAAGAGGAGAGGGGTGAAGTTGATGCTGACAACAAGAAATTCTAATTGTTTGGCTCTGCGTAAGTGTTGCACAACATCACAGAAAACTCCACGTCAGTGCTTCCAGCTACGTCTTGTACAGGGGCTGAGGCAAAGATGGTCTCTGGTTTTCTGTATTACTGTGATGTCAAAGTCATGTTCTCTCTGTCTTCTGCAGCACTGTAAACATAATGACTGACTTGTAACACAGTTCTTCATATTGTATTATGTGTTACTTGAGCAAAGATTTACCCAGAGGGGCAGTTTCATGCTGTGGTTACAGTGGGGAAATGACAGTAGTCCTAGATAATACAGTGTTGTTTTTGACTCATTAACTGTGCCGTATTTTTTTAATCTGCAAAATGGGTAGAACCACTCCCACTGGAGCTGAGAAGGAGTGCTGAGGTCAGTGCTGGGAATGGAGGAGTGAAAGGTAGAGCTGGGCTGCAGGGTGAGCAGGTGTACTAGGTGCCCACAGCTGCTGGCAACCTTGCTGCCTATTTTTGGCAACCTCTGTGGGAAAAGCTGGTGGTGAGTCTTGTCTTTCTCTAGCAAGTTTCCTAGCTCCCAGAACTGGTTAGCTGGCTCCTCTGCCTGTCAGCCCAGTCGCTTCTGCCTGCCCAGTCTATTTGTGAAATACAAATTGAGGTCAGTCTTCAAATGCAAAGTATTTGATTTTGCACATGAATTTACTCTGTACAAGGGCTAGTTAAGTAATAGTACAATTGAAGTTTGGCATAATATCTCCAGGGCTTTTGGGGTATGAGAAGAGCAGGGATTTTTTTTTTGTCATAAGCAAATCAACATTTTCTAAGCCACAAAACCTCATAAGAATACTTGCAAAAGGCAGTCCCAGCTAAGGGCCAAATCCTGATCTTGTTGTGCAGCCAAGGAGAGATTAAACACTAGAATGTGACATTGAATGTTTTCATATGCTCAGAGCAACTTTACATCTTTGGCTGTATGTTGATACAGATTTCCTTGTGTATAATGAAGCAAGGATGTAGTGCTTCTAAATAATTTCTCCCATTTTTTAGGACTGTTAGACAACAAGGCTGTCACACAAGGGTGGGATCTACAGCCTGACTTGATGTTATACTCTTCAGTAAAACGCTTAACATTTTAGAGGTAGTGTAGGTTATTTCTGTGGTCTTGTCAAGAACTGGATGCAGGAACAGTGTTGGTATCTAGTTGGCCTATTAAATATAGTTCAATACCAGTTGGAACTGGGGTTGATGCATAGTTGAAAGTTTGAAGTAAACTACTTGTGTATGTAACTACTAGAGACAGAAGTAAGGGTACAGAAAAGTTTTCAAACCCATGAGAAAAATCAGGAGGAATGTCTGATAAACTTTGTAAGGAACTGGAGAGGCAGATAAGAGAAGCCAGGGATGGGATGGAGCAGAAAGTGGGACATTTGGGAATAGCATCCTGACACTGTGAGCAGTAGTGGGGGCTGTGCGTTACCAGTGAAGGTGGTACCTGTGTGTGCTGGAAGTCCACTTTTAGTAATGCAGACTGTTTTGTATTGCTGTAGTTCATGAGGCATATGCAGCTGTGGAAATAGGGTGTCTGACATGAGAATGCAAGACCAGAGTGCTTCCCACTTCTGTGATCAGAGCAGTTTGCTGTTTTAATTACTGCACCCTACCCAGAACATGGAGTTTGCATACACAGTGCAAATCCAGATGGGTTTTTTGTGGTGTTGTTTTAGTTTTTTTTTTAAATAAATCTAGTATATGTAATTCAGTTTAAGGTGGAAAACAGAATCTCTGCATGCAGGAAACTAGAGGAGGTCACAGCTGATACCTATTGAAAAAACAAGCTCATAAGAAAGGTAACAGGCAGTTGGAAAGAATCCTCTAGGAATTGAATAAAAGTTAATTTTCAAGCAGGTTTTTTTAATATGTTTTTCTTGGTTGCATGGTAATGCTTTTGAGCTTACTGGGAAACATAGCAAATTCACATCCGTAGGACTGGATTGACTTGAGCCTAGTTTGAAACTCTTATGAAATTCTCCTGAGTTGCCACACGTGCCTTCCCCATACTCTGCCTGCTATACTCTGTCCTAAAAATACTATGTGCATGTCACTTCAGAAACACATATCAATAAATACTAATTGAAGGGCTGAATGAGAACAGGCTTAAACAGTTTGGATCATTGATTTTCAGGAGCTGGTGTTTGCCTTTGCAAAGAAAGATAAATGATGCACTGGATTTGCCAAAATGCAAGGATTGGAGAGAAGAGTAAAGCAATGGTGGTCACTATGCCACAGAGAAAGGTGTATTTTTCTTCATTTCTGAGGAAACTTAAGCTAGTCTGCTGATGTGAACAAATCAGCACTGGCAGTTGGAAGAATAACAAGGTTGTAGTAAGTACAGCTTGCATAAGTAACTGTCTAACTGTACAGGCAGCTGAAGCCGAAAAGACCATGAAGAAAAATAGGAAATATACTCCTTACCATATGATGGTAGGTAGAAAGATGTAACTCTGAAGTATATACTTTTTCTTGTAATTTGGTGTGGCAGCTCTGAAAAAAAGCAATACTACCTTGGTACTTAATTTCTAGCAAAGCTTTTCTGTGTCATGAGAAGCCTGGACATTTGTGTTAGTAAAGTACATGTATTGCTGAGACAAAGCAGAATTGGCAGAGATAAAATGATGCTCCTGCAGCAATAGATGGCAGCACCAGGAGAGATTCTGAGATCCTGTTGTATGTCTCCCAGGATTGCGTTATCCCTGTTGACTGCAGGAGTCTGAGCTAGTGTTCAGCCACTCTAAAGTGACATTGGGTCTCAGAGTTGCTGCTTTGTGGACTACAGCCTTGTTTTCTGAGGCTTAATTTCTCTGTGATGTGACTTCTTGTTTGAACATAGAGAAATCTGTGCTGTTTCCTAGAGCTCATATTGCAAACGGCTCTGGTGCTTGTGTGTCTGTCATTTGTCCTTCTGATAAAAAGGCATTCCTGTGACCTTTGTTTTATCCTCAGGCAGCACCAGGAACGTTTTCATGTTGTCTTTCAAATCTTGTAAGAATGTTCAGTGCCAGAGAGGCAAAACTGATACCTCTAGAGGGTGTTGGTAAAGACGTACCTGCTTGATAATGACTCCTCATTTGTAATTGTATCTTAAACTCTCTGAGTTAGCCAGGTTTTGATTCTGTGGAATGTGTATAGCATTCACGTTCTTTCAAATCATTCTTCATCAAAAAGTGCCGAGATAAAGAAATACTTTACAAAACCTAAATGTGTCATAAGCATATTGTATCTTTTACTGATCAAACTTGTAATCTCATTAGGAAATATGATTAGAAAATGTAAAAATTGTAATCTCATTAAATAGGATCTGTTGTTTATAAAGTTGGATTTGGCCATATTTCCTGCTGTTAATTCTTTACTAGTCTGGTTAATATCAGCTTCCTTCTTTCCCTTCCTGCCCGCCCTGAATCATGTCAAGCTGACATGACCATGAATGTCCTATGTTGTGCTGTGTGCCCTCAGCAGATAACAAGCCAGCACTGACTTTTGTTAATTCTTGGGAAAATTTCTCTTGTTCCAGCATTCACTGAACAACACCATGAAGTTCCCACACAGTTTTTGACCTTCCCTTTTACAACTCTGGGATAGAAGTTACCAAAACTTGCTGGTCCTAAAGTGTCCAGCTTTAGGAGCAGTCCATTAACAACTTCCTTAGTTATTTTTGAAGTAGAAATAGTATGACTACATTGCAGTCCTGTCTTCCCATGTACAAAACAGGAACACTTTGATAAACATCCCAGAGCTGCTTTGTTTGCTTGTTTTTTTTCTGGCTATCTTCTATATGCCAACAGTATGATCATCTCCATTTCATAACAGACCAGATGTTATATTTGTAGTTTCATTTCCAGAAGATATGTTGCATTTGTGTTTCACTGGCTTTGTAACCAGCATCTTAGCGGTCAAATGAATGTAGACAAGGTAGATGTCTACCTCAGCTGAGTTCTTCAATTCTTCCTCTTTGCTGACCTGAGCATCTGTTCATTTTGCTTGAAGATATGTCTAGGGGAAATTTGTAAATACCAGTCCTTCGTTCTGGGTTGGGTAGCATGAAGTTGTTAATGAGTGTAAATGGACATGTGGTAGGTACGGTTTATTACAATGAGATTGCAAGGACAGTGTAAGTTAAAATAACATAGCAGCGTGTGGGCAGCTTTTGGGCAGTCATTGTGTATGAACTCAGTTTGGACATGAGAGAAGCCAAGTTCTAGTGGGCAGATGCAGCACTGTGGCTTAGATTTGCTGGGTTTTAATTGCAATTTGAGCAGCATTAAAAAGAGATAGACTCTTTAAAATAAATCCTTTCACAAGTGTAGTTCAGAGAAAATCAGTTCTTCCAACAGTGCCATCTTCATAAGGCTGATCTGTTAAAATAGCTAATAAGAAAGCTGAACAAATAAAGACCTGAACATCTGTTTCCCTGCGGGTTTTACTCCATCAATTTCTCCTTTTCAGAGATTTTTGTTGTTTGATTTTGTTTTGTTTTGTTTTGTTTTTATTTCAATTAATGTGTGGCTCTATTATGTTTTAGGACAACTTTGTTTTGGTTTTTCACTTTTACGTTTAAAAACTAGTGTGAGATAAAAGCACAAAATAGATAAACTATATGAATACCAAACAATACTAAGAATTTTGTTTTTCATGAAAGCCAGAAACACTTTAGTAGCAGCATTATGGCTTATGCATCAAATTCACCCATGTTGATGATAGCTTATGTTCACTCTCTTGGGTCTTTTATAAGTTTTGCTTCATTGTGCAGGCTTGTAAATCCCAATTATACTAATGGGTGTCATGCTTTCACGGTATAGGAAAGAAGTACCAAACACAGCCCACAGTGGGATGCCCTCATCTAGCAACTAGCTCTTACACGATGCAGCCTTTCTCTTAGCTATCAAAAACATTTAACACTGGGGAAAAGAACATTAATACAGCTTGTGTTTGAGTCCAAGGACAATGATCTGGAAAGCTTTTTGCAGTTGTGTTCTGTCAGGCTGTTGCATATTGGAATAAGAGATAACACAGTTCTCATATGAAAGAAAGTAAGTGGCATTTGCAAAGTCGCCGGTCAGTTAATTATTGCTTAAAAATACATAGCAACTTGCTTTTGTACTTTTTTGAAATGTTGTTTGATATGCTACCCTCATTTACTGAGATGTCTTGCAAAATAATTCTTTGCTATAAATTACAAGGCCAAACATTTGTGCTCTCCTGTTTCTGAGAAACTGGTTCTCAGAAAGACATGAAACATAGGTTGGCACCACCATATGGCAGTTTGATGAGGGCTAATGACCTGTCTTTGTTTAGAAAGAAATCAAGTCACAAATGTTAACTGTGCTTTCCTGTGGACTGTTTAAGTAGGAT
Source organism: Eurystomus glaucurus suahelicus (assembly GCA_032159205.1). NCBI lineage: Eukaryota > Metazoa > Chordata > Aves > Coraciiformes > Coraciidae > Eurystomus > Eurystomus glaucurus. Next base: position 7,202 of record JAVFHW010076064.1, on the reverse strand, counting down.
GGTTAATTGTCTTATGGTTTTATATTGCTGATTTGTTTGGCAGCATTTTAAAGAGAATCCAAATGAAAACAGGTGCATTCGAAGAGATATATCGACATCAATTTTAGTTTTGTTCATGCTTCAAACCAGCTCTCTTAGGACTGGATTCATATGAGTTTATTTTAGACACTTACCCAAGGATCTTCAGATGGGAGCATGGTTGCTTGGAATGGTGGTCCAGCCTGCTAAAGGTCAGAGTCATTCTTCTGAATGGGTCCTTCGGCAACTGAGCTCTTAACTGTGGTTATTTGTGCTTCATAGCTTTGTAAAGGCCTTATCTAGCACAGGTCATGTTTATATTTCATTAATAACTTCAAAAGGTGTTTTGAGTGCCTGAAGTGGGGTGGAGGGAATCTTTGGTGTTATCCTTGACTTTAACAGGGGTGAAGTCTGCATGTTTATAAAGGAATGAAGTTACTAGAGCCAGGATTTTTCCATCTGCTAATCTGCTCTTAGTTCAGGTTTATGTCATACTCAGAGGCTCTCAAAAGGGTACTCTGAATCCTTACCTACTGACCAGTTTAATGAGGCATTTTGCCTAGGCTGTGGCTCCACAACTGAACATCTTCTCTGAACAAAGTGGTGGCTTTTTGCTTTCTTTATAATACTGGCTGTTTTCCTCTCTTCTCCATCCTGGCCAAAGCAAACTACCTTGACAAATATTTTTCTTCATTGAGTATACATGAGCCTGTGGCACAGTTAATTGGGTTTTGGGCTCTGGGCTGCTGGTTGATAAAGTTGACAGTGGAGGGACTAGTAACACAATTTTTAACATTTCCTGAAAGTCACCACTGCAAGGGATGCAGCAGTTAGGTTTTCGTAGAGTTTAAAAACATGTGCAAGCTAGAGAGTAATAATACTTATTATGTGGAGTAATTATTTCATATTATAACAGCTTATAACTCAGAGAGAAAACCATCTGGTTTAAAATATGTGCATTTTTCTCATTTAAATATAGCCCCAGGGTTGTTTTTCCTCATTTTATTTCTGACTGCTTTTCATTTAGTCGAAGAACTTCTTAATGATCTGTGGCAATCAAAGTCAGCAACAGCTAACAGTGAAAATGAGAGTTGATTTTGGAACGCTGTTGTCCCTCACTCCCCTCTGTTCTCCTGTAAAATGTTAGACGAACTGTTGGGCCTTATCTTAAATTAAATTACTAGAGGTAGGCACTGTGTATTCTTTTGTGGTTTTGATCTTTCCAGCAATGTCTCCTACCACATAGTTCATTATGTATAGTGTAGACATATCCATAGATTGAAGAAAAGGGTATTGAATGACTGGAAATATGACTTCCTGCTCGGTTTATAAATGCTTGTATTTTTTTAGAAACTAATTTTATTCTGGATTTTACTACGTTACTTTTTCTTAATAAAGAATGAACTGCCTTTAAATGTATAGTAGAAGGTACTGGATTCCATCATGGAGGGCCAAATTTTGCTCTTGATATAATGGGTGTATATCTGCTTTGTTCAAAGATTATCTCATGGGATGCAGCTGTAATAAAGAGAATAGACTGTAATGATATTCCAGTAATGAAGAACTGGACAGGGACAACAGGGAGGACTGTTTAGTTATTGCTCAGATAGAATAAGAGGTCTGAGAGGCCGTCTGTTGAGTACCAGGTAATTGAAGGAGACTAGTGAAGAGATCATTAACAACTTGGCTGTCTCCAGGCTTGCCTGGGTTTTTGGCTTTCTTTGTTTACATCTGTGTTTTGTAATGCGATGGACCGTGAAGATGCTCACACGTGAAGATGTGTGAGCAAGGATTAGACTATCTCAGGTACCAGAAAAGTCCAACTCTAGTAAACTCCACCCCCTGACAGCAGCCGAAACAGATCTCCTACCCTGCACAACGTGAATTCAACACCAGCTGTGGTATGTTACACTATAGCTGCCTAGTGCGGTGCTGTAACTAAATACAGGCCCCATTACAGGTCTTAAATGAGAGGGAGCTTATGGAAATGTAAAACTATATTAAATAACCAGGTATGAAGATTTATTTTTGTTGACAACAGCTGCTAAGTTGTCATCTAATGACTCTGGTTGCTTAAGTGCTACTATTTACCTGAATTTTAAAGGTGGTTTGGACCTTTAATTCTGCACAAGCCTGACTTGAACAAGCGTTTCTGTTTAAAAACTTAAAGTCCAGAGCTATCTGTCTGTGTTCCTTACCTGTTTGGCAGCACCTTTGTGTGGAAATAACAAGTGAAATTGAAATGGCCTTTTAACCGCAGCCCTGGGCTATAGGGTTTTTCACACCTGGTGGTTTATAGGAATGTGTTTGAAATGATAGCTCTTCATTTCAGAGAAAGTGGAGAGATGTGAGTTTCTGGCACAGCTGACCTTCCTGCATATTGTCTTCAAAGAAGCTCCTTTTTATTTTGCTGCTGGTAAAAGGAAAAGTAAAAATTAATCTAGAGAAACCCTAATCTCTCAAGCATTTTTATAGATTACATATCCTAGTTGTTTTGGGGTTTTTTGTTTGTTTTTTCCCCAGTCATTGTGCTCTTGTTATATGTACTTTGCCTAGGAAAACTGAGTGCTCCTTAGCCTGCATGGAGATGGTATGTATGAGAAGAATGGATTTTCCATCTTGGAATTCATTACAGTGTGCCCTTTTGTATATTGCAATCTGTGAATAAAATACTTATCTGATCTGAGTTTCAAGTATCTTCTTGCAGAATCAGCTTGCAGGAACACAGACTGTCCCCACAGTTATCAGTGACTGCATTTCCCTTTCTTCGCTGTGGCAGCTCAAAATCCAGCCACTCCTCCTTTCTCCTGTGAAAGTAAGCATCTGAAAAATACATATACTTGGTGATGCGTGATCATCTTGTCTTTGATATGCTCTTGTTCTGTACAGTACCTATTGCTATTCTGTGATGTACTTGAGACTAGGGACTAATGCAGAGTTTTGGACAATACTCATTTCTTTGCACTGATGGTGCCACGTTAGTGACAGAAGGAATGAATTTTATTTCAAAGGTGTCTGGAGTGCACAGAGAAACGGATATTGGTAGTTCGGCACCTTCAAGACATTATCTGCTTTTCAAAAGTAGTGACTGCTTAAAAACCCATCATGTTCTGTCAAAAGTTATTACAATGTGTATTTCCATTCAGCTGTGCAGAAGAGGGAGACCAGATATCTAAAGATAAGATCTTGTCTGAATCCTATTTAATTGTTAAGCCACATATGTAAAATCCTACCACAGGCCCATGGAAGGATTCATCCTGACAACTTTCTGGATCCTACATGCTAATGTCTCACCTGCATCTCTGCTGCAGACCTAGATTGTAGTGAAGGCAATGGAAAGTTAATTGTGGTCATGGCAATGATTTGGGGAAATAATGTTCATCTTTTGTGTTACAGCCTACTTGTGAGAATATTTTGCTCACTAAGTAGGCAACCCATTTCAAGTCTCAACTCAAGAAGCTTTCATTTCTCCTTGGCATATCCAGGAAAGGCGGGACCTACTTTAGCCTTGGATCTCTACCATCTAGAATTAAATGCTTAAATCTGTGGTATATCTGCCTAAGTAGATGGCTAAAGTGGCTGTGTCATTCTGATCTGCGGAAAAGAACCTCTCAACTCAGGAAGAGTTGTGAAGCAGGTATGTTTATTACAGCGCCGGGTGCAAGGGGGATCGCTCCTCCAAACTTGCACACCCAGCTTTTTTTGGTATTTTTATTTATACTAGTATACACAAAGCCTAGGTGGGGTTAGTCCAATTATTTCTTAGAATAGGTGAGGTTAGTACAATTATTTCTTAGAAGTTATTTTCATAGAGTCCTCATCCTGACCCCTGCGCTCTGCCTCCTGGTGATATCTTTTGGGGGTCGCCAAGGATGAAGGCTCCTTCATCAATGAAGGATGATGACTCCTGCTGGATTTGGCAACCTCAGCGGTTCCAGCTGGTTTTCTCAACAGTGTAGCATCCTGTGCAGGCACATACTTCCCTCTCTTACTTCAAGAATGTTCTGTGCAGGTGCATACTGCTCGCATACCGCTCTTATCTTCAAGGCCGCTCTGCTCCCTTGTTCCTTTGTCTCTCAGCACAGCTGCATGGGGAGGTGGGGGTGTACTCTATAGCCCTGTTTACAGATCACATTGATACATTTCCATACAGATCAATTCAATACATTTCCATTAATCAATTCCAAGTATGCAAAGCCACTAAACTGAGAGAAGGACTTCCTTCTATAGCCCTTCCCAGGGATGGGCCATATGGGTCTTAAACTTAGTCCTGTGCTTGCTTTTTTCATTTGCTTTTCAAAGAAAGATCTCCAAGCTTTGAGTGTAAACACGTTGTTAACATCCCAGCGGCAGAGAACTTGATCTTTCAGCCTTCAGCTCCGGGTTTTTTTCTGAAGCTACAAAATCAGAAGTAATAAAATTGGGAAGTGGGACTGTTTCTCCAGTACTGAGTGTAGGTTCCTTAGCACTATGTGGTACGTGGCCCTTAAAATATACAGAGGTTGGGGAAGCAGAGCAGGGTGAGGAACAGGAAGGTTTTGCACCTTCTTTTATCTACACTCATTGTAGACAAGATAGCATTCAGTCCCTGCTCTTTTTTGGGGGAGATACCCCACTCCCTCTGTGGAAATGAAGAGGAAGACATAGCCAATTAAAAAAACCCCAAAACACGCCCCCTCCCCCCCAAAAAAAAACCCCCAAGAAACAAAAAAAACTGCAAACCCACAACAAAAAATGCCTGACCAAAAGCAGCTGGTGCTGTGCGTGGTAAGGAAAAGCAGTGTGCGACAATACAGTAACAAAACCAGGGTGGATGATGTGCAGCTTCTGGTGGTTTTTTCTTGCCTTAATGCATTAAGCACCCAGTGTGCTAGACCTGCGAAAGATTTTTTTTGACATGCATGAATCACAGCAAGAGATCAAAATCCTATTTGAAAATGAACACCTTACAATCCTAGCTGGTATTTCTGTCAGAGAAAATCTATCCAGGCTGTTCTGGGGGCTTGATGTCATTTGATGCCATGCTGGTGAGCCTGGCATAGAATAGACTTACATATGGGTCTGTCAGAGAGGCGCCTGAGGGTTGTAGCTTTGCACTGAAGATGCAGTGTGCTAATAGTTTTGGGAACCAAAAGGCCTACCACCTCTCGAGGATGAGATCTATAGTCCCAACTCTCGTCCTGAAATGCTTCTATACCAACACACACAGCATGGGAAATAAACAGGAGGAATTGGAGATCCGTGTTTGATCGTCGGGCCATAATGTCATTGCAATTACTGAGACATGGTGGAACAGCTCAGATGACTGGAATGCTGTCATGGATGGCTATGTCCTTTTCAGGAAAGATAGGTCAACAAAGCAAGGTGGTGGAGTTGCTCTTTATGTGAGAGCTTGCGGGTAAAGATTAAAGGGCAAGCTACTATGAGAGATACTGTCGTGGGTGTCTATTACAGACCACCTGATCAGGATGGAGAACTTGATGAGGCCTTCTACAAACAGCTGAAAGTAGCCTCACAATCACAGGCCCAGGTTCTCATGGGGGACTTCAGTTATCCTGACATTTGCTGGAAAGGCCACACAGCTAAGCACACACATTCCAGGAGGTTCCTCCAGTGTATTGATGATAACTTTTTGACTCAGGTGGTGGAGGACCCAACAAGGAGGGGCATACTACTGGACCTAGTGCTAACAAAGAGGGACTAGTGGAGGATGTTAAGGTCGAGGGCACCCTTGGTTGTAGTGATCATGAGAAGATAGAGTTCAGGATCATGGATACTAGGTCAAAACAACAAGTAAGACTGCAACCTTGGACTTTAGGAGGGCTAATTTTGACCTCTTTAAGAAGCTTTTCAGAGAAGTCCCATGGGCCAGGGCTCTGGAAGGCAGGGGAGCTCATGAGAGCTGGCTGCTATTCAAGGACCTCTTCTTCCACACTAAGGATTGGTGTATCCGTAAGAGCAAGAAATCAGGCAAGGGAAACAGGAGATCTGCTTGGCTGAGCAGAGAGTTTCTGAAAAAGCTCAAGTGGAAGAAGGAAGTCTACATTTTGTGGAAGAAGGGACTGACCACTTGGGAAAACTACAAGAATGCTGTCAGGGTATGTAGGGATGAAACGAGGACAGCCAAGGCCTCCTTGGAGTTAAACCTGGCAAAGGGACATCAAGGCCAACAAGAAGAGTTTCTCCCAGTATATTGGTGGCAAAAGGAAAACTGGGGAGAAGGTGGGCCCGCTGTTGAATGAGGCTGGTGTCGTGGTGACAGAGGATGCGGAGAAGACAGAGTTGCTGAACACCTCCTTTGCTTCCGTTTTTACTGCTCAAGCCATCCCTCAGGAGACCCAGCGTTTGAAGATAACCAAGAAAGTTCAGAGGAAGGAAGGCTTTCCCTTGGTTGAGGAAGATCAAGTTAGAGACCAATTAATTAAACTGGATATCCACAAGTCCATGGCTCCTGATGGGATGCACCCACGCGTGCTGAGAGAACTGGCAGAAGTCATTGCCAAACCACTGTCCATCACCTTTGAAAGGTCCTGGAGAACAGGAGAGGTGCCTGAAGACTGGAGGAAAGCCAGTGTCACTCTAATCTTCACAAAGGGCGAGAAGGACGACCTAGGAAACTACAGGCCAGTCAGCCTCACCTCCATCCCTGGAAAGATGTTGGAGCAGCTCATTCTAGGGAACATCTCAAAACCTATGGAGGAAAGGAAGGTTATCAGAAGTAGCCAGCATGGATTCACTAACGGGAAGTCATGTCTGACTAACCTGATAGCCTTCTACGAGAGCATGACTGGCTGGGTAGATGAAGGGAGTGCAGTGGATGCCATCTACCTTGCCTTCAGCAAGGCTTTTGACACCGTCTCCCACAGCATCATCATAGATAAGCTTAGGAAGTGTGAGTTAGATGAATGGACAGTGGGGTGGCTTGAAACTTGGCTGAAAGACAGAGCTCAGCGGCATGGAGTCTAGTTGGAAGCCTGTGACCGATGGTGTTCCTCAGGGGTCAGTGCTGGGTCCAGTCCCGTTCAATATATTCATCAATGACTTGGATGGAGGGATAGAGTGTACCATCAGAAGGTTTGCTGATGACACAAAACTGGGAGGAGTGGCTGACACACCAGAAGGCTGTGCTGCCATCCGGCGAGATCTGGACAGGCTGGAGAGTTGGGCAGAGAGGAACCTAATGA
>JAVFHW010076063.1:0-65444 GCA_032159205.1 Eurystomus glaucurus suahelicus | reverse complement strand
GTGTCAATCTGCTTGAGGGTAGGAAGGCTCTGCAGCGGGATCTGGACAGGCTGGAGCGATGGGCTGAGGTCAATTGTATGAGGTTTAACAAAGCCAAGTGCTGGGTCATGCACTTTGGCCACAACAACCCCCAGCAACGCTACAGGCTTGGGAAGGAGTGGCTGGAGAGCTGCCTGGCAGAAAAGGACCTGGAGGTATTGGTCTACAGGCAGCTGAACATGAGCCAACAGCATGCCAGGTGGCCAAAAGGCCAATGGCATCCTGCCCTGTATCAGAAACGGTGTGACCAGCAGGAGTAGGGAGGTGATTGTGCCCCTGGACTTGGCACTTGTGAGACCGCACCTTGAGTACTGTGTCCAGTTTTGGTTGCCACAGTACAAGAAGGACATTGAGGTGCTGGAGCGGGTACAGAGAAGGGCAACAAAGCTGGTGAAAGGGCTGGAAATCATGCCCTGTGAGGAGCAGCTGAGGGAACTGGGCTTGTTTAGTCTAGAGAAGAGGAGACTGAGAGGAGACCTCATTGCCCTCTACAACTACCTAAAAGGAGGCTGTAGCGAGGCTGGTGTTGGTCTCGTCTCTCAAATTAGTAATGATAGGACGAGGGGAAATGGCCTCAAGTTGCATCAGGGGAGGTTTAGATTGGATATTAGGAAGAAATTTTTCACTGAGAGGGTAGTTAGGCACTGGAATGGACTGCCCAGAGAGGTGGTGGAGTCACCATCCCTGGAGATGTTTAAAGAACGAATAGATGCAGTGCTTGAGGCTATGGTGTAGTGGTTAGAGAGATGCTAGGACAAAGGTTGGACTTGATGACCCTGGAGGTCCTTTCCAACCATAACAATTCTGTGATTCTGTGATTGTGTAATACGAGAGCAGCGGAAGTGTAACTCCAGTCTGCTCATAATGCAATATAAGTAGATCTAACTTTTAAATTTGTAGCTTACATTGGTTTTTATATTTTATCGATTTCCCTTCTTTTTCTTACCATGCATTTGAAATATTTTATCTTGGAAACTGGATTATAAGAATTTATAGATATTTTCATGGACATTTGAATACGTACCTATGCCAGCTATTAGATTTAACAAAAAAAGCACTATAGCAAGAACTAAGAGATGCTAAGATATACCTATAGGTAATGCATGTGCATATCAGCAGATAAAATATAATTACTCAGCAATTATTTCTTTAAAATAAAAGCAACAATGACCAGCAGCTCTAAAGAACATAGGTAACACTGGTGGTGAAATAGTCCTGTTTTCTAGCATACAGAAGGGCCACAGCAGTGCAAAGCACCCTGTACAGGGCTGCTGGCAAAGGAGTCTGCCCTGGGACATGAAAGACAGGTCAGGTGGGGAAAAAGTACACAGCCTCCTTGAGATATCTGGCTGTAGGAACTCCAGTGCAAGAGATACAAAAATGAAGGTGCTTTTATAACACAAATTGGCCTTTTATTGGACTCAAAGCCTCAGCTTGACTAAAAGTCAGTTGTGCTGTGTAGATGTTTACATACAGACTTGTCATTGCATAATTCCTTGCTTCATAATTAATAGAAAGATATAAGATCAATTTAGCTTATCTATTTTACTTGCCCACTTTTACGATGAGCATGTGCCAATCTCTGTTGATCAGTGTGATAGTTTAAAAGCCACGGTGGATCTCTGCAGTGGCCCCCCCGCATGGCTGCGCCACTACTCCCCACCCCCTCCTCCCTGCCATGGGCTCTGGACAGAGAAAGGAAAAAAAAAAGGTTTAAAATGCCTTTTTGAGTTGAGATAAGGAAGGTTTAATACAGAAACATGTAAAAAACAATTGCAGTAACAAAGGCAATAACAATAGCGAGAAAGAAGCAATACACAGAAAAAGGCAATACCAGGGACAAAGGGAGGAACCAAACACACATGTGCTCGACAAACCACCCACCGCAACTGTCCCCAGGGCATGATGTCAGCATGGTATAGAATAGCCTGGCTCCACCAAAATTAACCCTGTCCTGGCTGAACCGGGAGAATCAGCTTGGCTAGTTCTCCACTCACTGCTGAAAGAGCCTTAGAAGAGTATGTCTCCATGGGACAAGCCTCTATTTACTCAGGGGAATGAGGAGCTTCTCTTTAGGAGGTTGTTTAGGTTGCAACTGATTGAGAGCTAATTACACTTTTAAGGGCCTATCATGCTAATTTTTTGACTTTATGAAGAGCAAATCTTCCATCTTCCTGACTGGACAGCCTCCTCATTTTGGGCTGTCGCTAGGGACTCAAGCAGCAGCAGCAGACCTGGAATTGTCCCCTGCTCTGACCCTGTCTCTTGGCAGCTGTCTGAACTTCTGGAGGGACCCTAAATGACATGAGAAGGTGTCTCCTTCACAGAGGCATGGCTTCCACAATTTGCAGTCTCCCCAGCAGCAGAGATTATGGAGCTGCAAAATACCTTCCTCTGAGAACTTCTTTAGGGCTGTCCCTGGGTTTTAGCCAAATTCAAGTCAGATGTTCAGAGTCTGGAGGCTGGGGCAGTTTTCAAACTCAGCATCAGAGATACCATGACCCCAAATAATCTGAAAGGCACTAAAGACTTTGGAGAAAGAACACAGACATTGAGACACTACTGATGGTAATCTACAGAGCTAGCCATTTGCACGGCCAACTTTTTATCTTTACTCAAGCTTTGCAGATGTTAACTTTGGCCTCGTGGTGGAAGAAACTCAGTAAACAAGACTAGAAAAACATAAATTTTACCTGCAGGACCTGTCTGTAAACTGGACCTGTCTGGTTTTATGAGCTGTAGAAAACATCAGGAGAGAATCGTGGTTCAATCATGAAATACCTTTTCAGCAGTATTTTTCCAATCACAACCAATTTATGGATGACTCAGCACTACAGTATCTACAAAGAGCACACATTACAAGAAAGCATATCTTTGGAGATTCAAATGCCGTATTTCACTGAAAACATAATTAAAGTGTTATAGTTTTCTGGTACATATTGTACATACGTACATTACCCTCATAGGTTAGTACAGTCAATTAATATTTTAATTTTTAAATAATACTCCTTCACATATCATTAAAGAATGGTTTGAGTTGGAAAGGACCTTGAAGATCATCTAGTTCCAATCCCCCTGCCATAGGCAAGGACACCTCCCACTAGACCAGGTTGCACAAGACCCCATCCAACCTAGTTTTGAACACATCCACTGATGGAGCATCCACAACTTCCCTGGGCAACATGTTCCAGTGTTTCACCACCCTCATACTGAAGAACTTGTTCCTAATTTTGTTGTGTTGATTCAGCTATCACCATTTTATGCTGCCATCAGTTGCCTAATCACACAGGCCAACACTGAACTCAACAACATCCCCTCACAAGTCTTCTTTCAAACAATCCTGCCATAGGTTCCTGTGGGCCCAGCTCCTCTGCTGCCCACTGTGGTACCAACATCACCTGCTGGACACAGCGGACATAGATAGCTCCCTCAGTGACCCTTCACATGGAAGGACACCACCTAGAGCGCTCAGCAAATTGCAACCAGCCCCAACAGAAACCACACCCATCAGGAAGCTCCCCCAGCTGAGTGAGAGCAGAGCCACAGGGACAGAGGTGGGCCAGGTTTTGCCTCTGGAGCATGAAGCCAATAAGAAAAGCAAAATATTCTGCTAGGTTGTGACTCATTCACAGGTCAAGTCCAACTCGGGGCCCACAACTCAGGCCCCAGCACTTCAAATTTCTAACCTAAATGTACCCTCGTCCAGTTTGAAGCCATTACCCCTCATCCTATCACTACAAGCCCTTGTAAAAAGTCCCTCCCTAGCTTTCTTGTAGGCCCCCTTCATGTACTGGAAGGCTGCAACAAGGTCTCACTAAAGGGTCATCTTCTCCAGGCTGAACAGCCCCTCTCAACCTGTTGTTACAGGAGAGGATTTCCAGCCCTCTAATCATCTTTGTGGCCCTCATCTGGACCCACTCCAACAGGTCTTTGTCCTTCTATATTATCAGTATTACTTTGCTGCCGTGCCCCAGCACCAAAGATCTTTTATGTGAATTACATATGAAAGGATACAAGCTACAAAGAGTTTGTTTACTTTGGCTCTTCTAACGTTTTCTGTCCTTCAGTGTAACTTCCTAAGCCTAACCCTTCATCAGGAAAAGATTCCTCTGACATTTTCTGTACCGGCTTTATGTTTCTCTGCTTTCCATTCCCCTATTCCACTTGCATCTATTTTTCTGCTTCCCATAGTCTGTGGTAGCTTATTTTCCTCTGAACGAGTCACCCATTTATCACCATATGAAGTCTTATGACAATGATTCAAGAGATATCAGATTCTTATTTACATATTTCCTATTATAGTGGGTATATAATGTCATCTTCTACCTTCCTTCTCCCTTCTCGTCTGTTACAATCTGTATCTTAATAATTCAGAGACAAAAAAGCGGTGGGAGGATGAAAATGAGAATTCATTTGTACTCATTCCTCACAATTAAAAACCTCACTGTTATCTTGCTTATGAATCAACCATTGCTTTTATATACAGTACCTTCAGCTTTCCAGTTCAAATTTGTTTATGTACCATTGTCTTCTGATAGTTCTTCATAGGAGAAGTCCCCAGTTCACTTTTTTGTTGCTTTCTCTTGAACACATCACACAGAATGAGATGGATAAACACTTTGTTAGTAGTGGAAGTCAGCACAGAATACCATTAAGCCAGGTTTTGTCTTTTTTTAGTGTTTCCAGCACATTGTTCCTTAGTATAGATTATCCTCTCTTTTGCAAGGGGCAGATGACTGTCCCTGAGCAACTCTCCACCTTAGAAGTGCAGAACAGATGATTAGTGCCTCAGTATTGACACATTTCCCATCTTAGTCAACTTTTATTGACCTGAAGGAAACTCTGCTTCTTCTCCCTTAGTTTTCTTGTGCACCCTGATACAGTCAGTTAACATGGTGAGGGCTTAATACCAGCACTGGCATAACTTCTCCTCCCAGTGGCTTCCTGTTCTCAGTGGGATAACGCAATTAGTTTTTGACAACACGTTTGTTGTAGTTTACAAGAAAAATTACACAAGAATATCTAGAAAATGCCTGTTACATCCCAGCTCTGTGACAAATACACCTTTGTTTAGAAAGTGTGCATTGTATTGTCCATTTTTATTACTATTCCATATTGCAAGCTCATTGAGTCATTTTTGCTGTCTGTAAAGCAACATACTCAGCAATTACTTCAGTAAGAACACAAAGATTGTGAATTCCAGAGTAAAATAAAATTAACCAAAAGCCATTTTTGACCCTACCAAAAAGTTCCACTTCTTTGATGTCAAATAGTTACCTCTGATAAAGGCAGCAGCATTATGTTCTGATATTATTTAATTCTGAAGTGAGCATGCTACTGTGAAGGGTAAATATTCTGTGATTATTCACTGCACCTTTGGATGAAACCCATGTTTTCCTGAAAAATGTTTCAGTTGTGTAGAAGTAGCATTCTCTGACAGGAAACTATGCTGTGCAGGAATTTCCAGACAGCTCAACCCATGATGGAAAATTGAGCTTCCATAAATATTTCACTCTTATTCCCCTTAATTTGGCTCCTAGGTCTGGGAATACAAAGCTAAAGTTGCTCTACCATTTTCTGGGTCATTTTAATGAATGAATGCAGCCACTGCTGAAATTTCACCACTCAGGAACTATGACAGTCATGCAGGGGACTCCTGACTGAGTGATGATTTTCCTCTGTATAAGCTAATAAAACATGCTCATCATTTCACTACAGCCTTGCTGCCTTAATTAGAACACATTTATATTTATGTACATGTTCACTAGAGTTACCAAACTGCAGACTGTAGCAACACATTGCTTTTAATCTTCATAGACTGCTTGTTTGTTATTCGTTTTTGTTTGCAGCTGCTCATATATTTCATTTGCAAGAACCGTTATACCCTAAGCTACTTAAAAAAAAATGTTAATTAGCCATAGTCTTAATCCTGCTTTTGATAAAACCTCATTTAAAGAGCTTATTTATAGTGCAATATTGCATATTGCATCCTACTTCTGTGTTGGTTTTTTTTCATAGTCTTTCATAATTCTTTCATAGAAAGGTTTGTGATTATAAGGCTAGTTGTACATTTGCCACTTATTGGAGGTCTCTGATTTTATGCTTTTTACCTATTGGGTTTTGAATCTGACTTTGTTCAGAAGGGAAATTCACAGTAATTTCCAGAACCCAACTCTGTTGCTGTTTATTGATTGTATATGCCATCAGCTTAATGTTCACTTTAGTAACTGATGGTATTGACCAAAGCTCTATATCAAACCAAAGTTTAAGTAGCTGTTGTTATTTGTATTTCATAATGTTCACTTTTTACTTTGCAATCTTTTTCTCACTTATCTCTATTGCAAGCACAATTACTAGGAAGGACTGGAGTGGCCTGGGGAACTGAGTAAGCAATGTGCTGTGTCTGGCACCAGGGCAGATTCTGTTTTATCTAGCCTGAAGAAGATAGATGTGGCAGCCAGAAAGATGGAAACTAGCAGGAGATGAAGCAAAATGCTGCAGGCATATTGTGTTGATTGTGGGTCACCAAGGAGTTTGCTAACTTGTGTTAGAGGAGAAAACCTTAGAAGAGAGCTTGATGTATGGAGAAAAATCTGTAATTGAAGCTTGGGCTTTATGTGGTCAATGAAGGAAGAGTAAGATAAACTGGAAACTGGAGCTGGATGATTAATCTGCTGTGAGGATCCCAAGAAGGAAAGGGTGTACTATGGATTTGCTAAGACCAATGATGTGGTGTGACACACAAAGAGGAAAGTAGGAGGCAATGTAGGCCATTACACTTATACTAAAGGATTTTCATATATAAAGGTTGGGATAAGAAATCAACAAAATAGGTGGTTTTGGGCATTATGTATAATGAGTACAGATACCAGTTAGAATTTGTCATATAGTGCTCTAAGACTTCTGTTTTATTTTTATTCTTTTTTTAATAGAAGAAATTTGCTCTATTAAAATTCAGATTTCTTTAATCTACAGCTTTGCTTTCATCCTCTAATGCCTCAATTATTAGAGGGCAATGGAAATAATTATCTTTGTCAGGCAACATTTCACCTCTTCTAGCAAAGAAAAACGTTTAGAAGAGAAACTTATTCTTTAAGGACTTTTTATCGTGTTTTCAAATTGAAGTACATTTCTAACCAGAAACTTGAAGATCACAATGGGATCTTTAAAGACTTAGAAATCTGTCATGCTCAGAATGAGCCAAATTTCAGGGCAGGTCCTTGAACTGTAATTTATGTCACTTCATCTACTTCTTTAGGAATTGACCTTACATTTTGCAGTTAGAACGTGAAGACTGGCTTATTAACCATCGGAAGCTTTCCCCCAGCAAATGCTCTCTGTGAGACCTCCCTGAACTGCTGGCTTTTGAAAAACACTTGACCATATTCCCTAAATTAAAAAAAGAGAAGGTTGAAATGCTCATTATGAAGCTATTCATAACCACTAGACTCCCTGAAGCCGATAAATGGAGAATTGGTAGTGGGTAGCTGGAACGTGAGTGTTCCCATCTCCCTGTGCTGGATTGTGTGGATGCTTGTTGCTCTCCTACAACAGACTGTATAGGCAGAAAAAAGCAAGAAGCTTCTTTCACAGCAAGGCGTTTGCCAGAAGTCCTCCAAAGTCTGAAGGGATTACAGATATCCAGCAACTCTGGGGAAAATTCAGTTCCCTGCCTTAATATCTGAACATCACACACACAAAAAAACCAACCCAAACAAACCAACCAGCAGGTCTTGGTATTGGATATAGAGAACAGATGGTTCAGTTGTTGACATCTAGGAGTAAGGGGCAGTCTAATGCATAGGTCTGTATCACCATGGAAACTTAATTTGCTGCTAACTGTGAAGGGAATATTGTAGGACAATATGTCAAATCTATACTATGTAGCTAGTTGAGAGATATTTTGTAATACACATTTTTGGAAAGAAGATTGATTCCTAATACAATATTTAAGCACCATCAGTTCTTCTGTGAAGCTTTTTCCATAATAATACAAGGAAGAAGAGGTACCAGCTGCAACAAGTATAAATGACATCCATTAAAAATCTGTTTTTAAACTATAGCTTATTCTAGAGGCAGACTAAAACTCAGTTTTGTGCATGTCATGTTTGGAAACTACACGTGCAGAGCTTGTTCTGTTCATTTACATGTAATCTATTGTTGTAAGTACTGCCTTAACATGTTTATAGGTTTCATAGCTACTTGATTTTATCAACCAAAATTATATAACAGGAATGCAGTAAACATTATTTGAGAGTCTGGATACACTCATTTACTCATGGCACCCTTGTTACAGTAAAAAGATATTTCTGTATTGCATCTAGCTGAGCTGATTTTCCCCATAGCAGCCCTCATGGTGCAGGGTTTTGTGCTGGGAGCTAGAAGGGTGTTGATAACACACCCGTGATGTGACTACTGCTGAGCAGTGCTCGCACAGCACCAAGGCTCTTCCCAACACTCCCCCCACAATGGGATGGGGTGGGCAAGATCTTGGGAGGGGACACAACCAGGACAGCTGACCCAAACTGACCAAAGGGATATTCCATACCATATGACGTCAGCTCAACTATAAAGCTAGGGAAAAGGAGGTGGAGGGGGGACCATTCCTTTGTCCTCCAGAACAACTGCTCCCTTTACTGGACCCCTGCTGCAGAGGAAGGGGCCAGATATTGCCTGCTGATGGAAAGTAGAGATTAAATCTTTGTTTTTCTTCGCTTCCACTAGCAGACTTGCTTGCCTTTACTCTGCTTTAATTAAACTGCTTTTTTTTTCACCCACAAAGGCTTTTTTACCATCTTATTTTCCTTCCCCTTTTGCCCTGCTGAGGAGGAAGAGGAAAGGGGAGTGTGATAGAGCAGCTTGATGGACACCTGGTGCTCAGCCATGGTTAACCCACCAAAATTTCACAAATTCCTTTTGTGTGAACAACGTTATTATGATGAGTCTTGAATTCTTTTAAGGGCTTTTTAAGAATTTTTTTTTTTTTTAAGCTCATTTGATGATCCAACTTTATGCATGGTGAGAAGGAGCTGCTGTCAAAGAGAGAACCAGGAATGGGCTGCCACAGTGCATTATTTGCTCAGTTTATAGTATATAGACATGCAAAAGTTGAGAACTATTGTTGAATAATTTCAGTCACCTGGTGATCTAAGGTATTCACAACCCAAAACAATCTTACCAGAAGACTATCCCCATGGGATGTGGAAACTTTTTATCATTAAGCTAGTGTCAGGCTATGAGTATCAACAGTTCGAGACAGAAGCAAAATGTCTTATTATGAATAAAGTTAGAGTCTATCAAGGTCATAAAAGGTATGTATATCTATCTCAGCAAAATCATGTTTTGCTGTAGTTGGAACTTGGGTAGACAGGTTTGGGAAAAAACACAGACTGAGTGGGTATGGCAGTTCAGCAGTTTCCCGGTCTTAACCTTGGACTTGGACCCATTAATGGGCAAGAAAATAAAAGGCTTTGCCTATTTTCTCTAAAAATATAGAGAATCTAGTAGTCTTGTTATAATAGAATTTATGAGCATCAGAATTCATGTAAACTTGGGAAAGTTAAATCATGAAGCTTTATGTATAAGATTTTCAGTATTACATAGTAATAATTTCAAACAACCACCTTTGTATTTGTCTGGCTCACTAACATTAGTGGAGTTCATAAACTTAAACATTAGTGACTACATCAGTCAAATTAATTTAATGAGTATTTGCAAACTGATACTTCTCAATTTAGAAGATTTATGTAGACAGTGGTAGAATTATAGGATTACATTGTTGGGGATTGTTTTAAGTGCTGCAATTAAGAGTTCAGCAGTTCAGTTAACTGTATTTTAAGATGTGTGTTGAGATTCACCTGCTCAGAAGTAATCCATGCAGAGAACAGTAAATATATATTGGTCAGCAAGAGTGAGAGCTAAGATTTAGGTGGAAGGCTCTACAGCTGCTTGAACAATTGTTTCCTTACAGACACTTGAAATGTCAGAACAAATAAAAGCCCAAATTACTGTGAACTATGGTCTTATGGGAACAAAAGGTACTAGGAACATGAAGGAATTTACGAGTAGCAGGAGCATGACAATATCTAATCTGAGGGTATTTTCAGCTAGTGAAAATCATAGGCTGAAGTTTTTCCAAGCAGAAGTAAATATTAAAATTAATTTACTGGAAAGGAAAGGTAAACTGTGGTTCCTTTAAAAAAGATATTATTTACTTTTTCTTCATAGCATTCTTAGGGGATCATAGTGTATGAACCAGGCACCCACTGACAAATGTCAGGTATTTGTCAGACCATGCTCCTTTCAATGTTAGGATGTACTTATGCAGCCCAGTAAAGGATGACACGCAAAGCTCTCAAGTGCTGGGATCTGAGATCATTCATTGCTGGAAGCCATATACCTGATTGTCACACTATGGCACTGAAGTACCAGCTTGGTGACCTCTAATCAATACAAGTGGTTATGTGTCACCAATAAGCAGCAAAGTGATTCATGGCTGTGATTTCTTTCCTAGTGTTAGATGTCTAAGCTGTGTTTCAAAGTAGCCAAGTAATTGGAACATTTGCTTGCCATATAGGAGATAAAATCAAAGTAGTCAGAGAGCCTATTACAACTCAGCCAGCAGGCTTACATGATGGAAAAGAAAGATGATTTTCAGACACAGCATTTAGCCTAACCAGAGAAGAGTGACATTGTAGTTTAAGACATTTCTAAGTATCATGGGCTGAAAGCACCTCTCAGAGAAGCAATGACATTTGCATTTGCACCTCTCAGACATGATGAGACTTAAGATATATTTGCTTATCTCTCAATGATAAGATGGTCTTTGTACATGCTGGAAAAATGACGAAACACTTGGTACAGTGGAGACCTACCTGAAAGCTCTGCTAACCAAGACATGAAGCTATTTCTGTTTCATGTGGAACTTCCTGGTTAGAGAGCAAGAAATACTGAAAATAATGACAAGAAAGACCCTCAGGGGGAACATATCCAGGGATGTTCAGCATCTTGCAGGAGGCAGAGCCCACCAGCCCAGACTTGGACAAGGTGACTTCTGCGTGCCTATCCTGAGCTGTGCTTCAGCGATGATACTGTGAGCTGGCCCTGGGACAGGGGCTGTGGCTGGTGTGAACATGTCTGCACAGACTATGCAAGTTGCAGAATAGAAACCATGACCCACCCACTCTGCCCATCACGCTTAGCGCAGCAACCTCAGGTTTTCTCTCTGAGCAGTGGGGTTCTGCTATCATGGCTGTCCTATCTTGGGATGCTGGAAGGCTGTCCTGTGGGTGCATAGCACTATTCTGCAATTCCTAACAAATATGAATTATTTTACTAAAAGACAAATGAACTGGCTATAATGTTAGTTTTATGGGAAGCAAACACTTATAATTCAAGATATATTTTTAAGGTTGTCCTGGTTTGGCCAGGACACAGTTAATTTTGTGTGGAGCCAGGTTATTCTATACCATGCTGAGGTCATGCCCTGGGCCAGTTCCACTGGGGGTCAGTTCGTGTTGGACTTCGCTAGACTCGGTGCCTTGCTGTTGTTCTGGTATTGTGGTTTTTTTTTGTATTGCTCTTTTCTCACTGTTAATATTGTTCTTGTTAACTGCAAGTGCTTATTATATGTTGTTTTATATATATATATTTAACCTTCCTTATCTCAACTCAAAAAGGCACTTTTAAACCTTTTCTTTTTCTTTCTCTGTCCGCGACCCGCAGCAGAGGGGAGGGGGCGGGGAGTAGTGAAGCCACGCGGCTCTGGCCACCCCGCAGCCACAGCTCTTACTAAACCAACACAGAGGTTCATCAGGTTTGTTTTGTTTTGTTTTGTTTTTAAATAGGCATGTGCAATTTTAGTGTGCTATTTTAAATATATGGATCATAAAGTAAAGTGACTACAAAAGCTAGGTATTTTTGAGTCATTCTTTTCTTTCCTTTAGCTTTAGCTTTGGCAAAGCTTTAGCTTTTTCACTTGCTTTTCCTTACTCTTTTCTTTGCCCTTTGCCCATAGCAGAGTGCTGAATTAAAAAAAAAAAAAGTGACCAGTATTTTTATATAGCAGTCTCTTACACACATAAATTTTCTTCTTTCCTCTGTCTCCCCAAGTATCATTGCTTGTAATTAATGTCAAGAGAACATAAATATTCCCATATTATCTTAAATAAAATAAATTGGAATTGTAATAATTCAAAATGGTAAGAAGGATAACATTAAAATGGTACTAATGTTTATCTTTTTACTGAAGAACATTCTATATTCAGTATGTTCCAGGTATGTGATAAGTTTTTGAGTATGCTTCAAATGTTGTGTGACATCTTCTGTTCAGAGTCTATTTATTTTCTCTACTTCTATGTTTTGTATGCAAGTTATTTTTTTTTCAATGTTTAATTTAATTAACTGGTCAAACAATGGCAGAACATTCTTTTATAGAGAAGATTTCATTTAATTTGCTTTTACCTGTCTACTGTATTTGGTCCTGAAAATGAAAGAAAGATCTTGGGAAGACGTTTACATCTGAGTTCCAGATCATCCTCTTCTTTCAGACATGAAAAGTAAATCACTGTACATAGCGAGCCAGGTTTGCCTTCCAGAAGCATGTCAAAATTAAAGAGATGATAAGTGGAAAGAAGGTAGTAAGTTATTATCATGTGCTTAATGATAAGTCACATTTTATATCACATAATAATGGAATATGCTTTTTAACTACACCATAACTCTTCTTATATTTAAAACCAGGAAATTAAGCTAAAATACTGAAACTAAGTATGAGTCTTTTGTGGGACATTATAACACTTAATGAGAACTAACAAACCTCTGGGGTTTTTTGCAGAAGTTTGATGGAGGAGGTAGTTGGAGATTTTTTCAGATTATTTAGTTTATGATCATGGTGTAATTAGACACAACATGGTGCAATGAGCACTGTCAGTATAGTCACACTTCTCACTATTTGCCATTAAAAAAAAAATATTTTAATGGTAGCTAGAATTGGTGTTTCACACTCTGCAGGTTGAGAATGGTTGTCTAAGCACTCTGAGCACTAATAACTTGACTTGGAAGAACCACATTTAGTTCACAGTCCAAGTGTGGTCCCTGGCAGATTATTTAGTGTCTACCTTTCCTTTGCGATTTATCATAGGGAGAAAATAGCACTCCACGACAACGGCCCAGTTATGAAGGAAGTTTGTTAACACAATATGCTATGTAAGACTTTCATAAGACACAGTTCTGTATAAGAAGACACAGACATTGCATCCTTTTGATCTATAAATACATATACTTACACTTTATCTTCAAAGCTTAGCCAAAAATCAGTATTATATGGATAACTATGTAGTATTACTACACTGTCTGTAGAGGAAGACAAAGTTCACTGCTACAGGACTATTTTCAAACAATTCTTGCATCCTTGTCCAAGGTAACTTTTAATTTCCCAGGATTTTTCTTCCTATTTAAGGTGGAAGGCACAGTACGTAACTCAATACTTGAGTTACCATTTTGGAAAACGGCCTTTTGCAACCTTGAGATGATTGTATTCTGTTTGAGGTTCAAATATTGAGTTATTATAAAACATAACCTTGTGCACTGACCATAAAGTATGCATAATCTGACATGTGTGATGATCTATGGAATGTTTAAAATTGTTTATAGACTTGCATTTGAATACTAAGGACTTAATAATTCTATTTGCTGTTACATCAAGCAGACATGCTGATATACAACAGTTTTGAATAGGATACTGTCTTGCTATTCTGTCCAGGTACCTTTTAAAGTTTAAACAAACAAACAAAATGTATCTGTAATATGTGTGCACCAGCAGTATTTTGCATCAGGAATACCTGCAAGCTCTATTCATTGTTACATTTTACACTTTCATGTTAGCACAAATGCACTCTATCCTTCAGCTAAAACTAGGAGCCTGAACACATAAAGTATCAGGCATTTAAGACACTTTTATGTTTCAGTGTCTGTATCTGAACAAAAGAATGAATAATTTCCAGTATTAACTACATCTTGTATAGCAAAGATAGATACTTAACATTTTGATCTGGAAGCACTTAAGTATGTTAAAGCCGTACTAATTTGCACTTTGTTAATCCAAGTATCCTTTTTTTGCACAAAAGCCTGTCCTGGTTATGGGATAGAGTTGATTTTCTTCCTAGTGGGCAGTGCAGTGCTGTGTTTTGGATTTAATGTGAGAATAATGATGATCAATAGCCTGATGGTTTAACTGTTAAGTAGTTCTTTGTCCTAAGTTAAGGATTTTCCAGTTTCCTGTGCTCTGCCAGTGAGCAGGTGCACAAGAAGCTGGGAGGGAACATGGCCAGGACAACTGACCCAAACTAGCCAAAGGGATATTCCAGACCATAGAATGTCACGACCCGTATATAAATTGGAGAGTTGGCCAGGAGAGGCAGATTGCTGCTCTGGCTTCTGTCAGCAGGTGGTGACCAATGGCATTGAACAGTGGATCTGAATGGGCTTAACTTCTGAAATGTGGTTCCTGAACTCATTCTGAATCTCTGGATATGAATTCTTCTGTTTTGTGGGTAGGAGTTTTTGATATTATCAGGCTTTGCAGACAGGGGACATGACGTTAGAAATATTTGTTAAGCCTGTGACTGCAGTGGTGGAAAAAATTTTCTAAGGCAGCTGTCTTTAACGCATGTTTTGACCTAAGTGTTTTAACTGAATTAAAAGAAAAAAAAAAGATTAACTTATGCAGAGTTTAAAGTAGGGGTTACTGTTCAACATTTTGTTTTACTTCTGCCATTGAAATATGTAATTTGGTTTTCCAGACATGAAATCTAAAACAACCATGGTTAAAGTGCAGAATTTATGTATTCTAAGCATTCTACTTCTATAAGGTTAAGTATGACTCATCGGAAACATCTAAATCCTGAATGGTGATTCACCACAGGGGTGAATTACTGCTTTTGGATACAGGGTGGCCAAGGTAGGTCATCAAAGATAAGGATAAAAAGAGAACAAACAGATGACTCATAGCATTGCCAGAAAGACACAAAAAATCATTCAGAGTTTTGTGATCAGTTTAACAATCATTCTCTCCAGAAAACAAAACAAATCTTTGATCTCATGCTGCTTTTTCCTTGCTTCTATTGTAGTAAAGGCTTAAAGTTTTCGCCTCCATTGAATGAGCACATGGCTAGACAAAATTGATACTGCAGGGAGCTTAAATCTAAGTTTAAGTAAGTTGTGGCAAATGAGTGAAATGAATAGTGGGAAAGGAAGAGTGAAACATTCAGCCAGCAAAATGACACAAGAAACTAAACCAAACAAAACTGATGAGTAGCTTTTATTCAAACAGCTAAGTAAAAATGAACCTGCCCCACCTACATCCTCAAGTAACAATGGATTTTTACACACATCACAGCAGAATATAGTTTCATTTTGGTACTGGGAGGAGGAAGTGTTAACTGAGACATCAGTTTGCATGAACATTCCTGGTTGTTGGGAGTGTGTCACAAGTGCTTTTGAGAACACCCCAGTAACAGCCTGTGAAAGCTGGAGTTAGTGGGGCAGCATAAGGGATAATACCTGATCTGTCACCATTTTAAGAATAAATATATCAGATCAAGCAGAGCTGGAGATGCCCCACAGGAGAGGAGAGACATGCAGAATCAGCTGCAAGTGAGAAAGGAAAGCTGACGGGTTAGAGGGATTGGTTAGAACAACAAAACAAAACGAGTGATCTTGGCAACTGCAATGTTGCTATCAACAAAAACCTTGCAAGAATAGTTTGTGTAAGTGACATGTATATCTACGTGTATTTTTTACATGTTTTTATCCAGTGATACAGTTTATAGCAAGACTGGTAATATCTCTGCTAGACTTTTCTAGAAAAAAGGCTTATGTGGAAAGCTTTTCATTCTGATTTTATGTTGTTTATGATAAGCCTTGAATTACTGTTTGAATTGGAATTGTTAAACAGTTATATCAGCTTAACTTTATGTTCTAAAAAGCTATCTATATTTTAAAACTAGCTTGGACCTATGAAACTATTGCTACAAGTTGCCTTGTCTCCAAAGGTTAAGGTTAAAGGTAATTATCTTAGCATTGCAATTAAAAAAATATCAACCCTGCTCTTAGGCCAAAGGCAGGTCTTCTCCTCTATAAATACCTGAATTGCTTCAGAACAGTAAGTGAATAGC
Source organism: Eurystomus glaucurus suahelicus (assembly GCA_032159205.1). Lineage (NCBI taxonomy): Eukaryota > Metazoa > Chordata > Aves > Coraciiformes > Coraciidae > Eurystomus > Eurystomus glaucurus. Next base: position 49,230 of record JAVFHW010076063.1, on the reverse strand, counting down.
TGCATAATAGCCCTTGGCCTCCAAAAATGTTTGTGCAGATGCCCGTCTGGTACTTGATCTCTGCTCTGCTGGAAAAATAAGATCAACAGAAGTGTACGAATGTAGGTGTTGACCCAATAATTGCAGATGACCAAGGGTCAAGAGCTTAAGCACTCTGTACAGTGTTTTGATAGTGTAAAAAGGACTCAAGTCCTGAACTGAAGATTATTCTGGTCTTCCACAGGTGAAGTAAATGTTAATGAGGCAAATAGCTGTGGCCATTCTGTTCCTCACTAGCGCACAGCTAAAGAGCTCATAAAGTGCATTACACTCCCTATATCCATTATTGTCTCAGTGTGTGGTAACATTTGCCAAGTTCATAACCAGCGTTACAAACTGACTTTCCTAAAGAGCTTGTTCTTTCATAAATCTATGTGTGTATGTGTGTGTGTATGATTGCTTTGACTTCTAAAAGATCATCAGGAATAGTTACAAGTTTTAATATAGCCACAAAAGCAGAATACATAGCCTCACTCATGGTGTCAGCTGCCCCTGGATGGGACAAGATACGTATTAGTTACTCCAAAATCCCGACTGAAATACGGATGTGTGTAGACATAGTTAACATAAATCAGCCTTGTTTTCATGTGTGAAATGGGAATCACTTTCCTGCTTAGAATCCATAATGTTGGTACAGCTATTAGCATAGGAATTAATAAATCAAACAAAGCCACGGGTAAAAATGCTGTTCACATATTACAGATCCTATCCTTATAGTCTTTATAGGGTTAAACTAATGACAACTGCGAATGTGAAGGAAAGGATCAAATCTGAGTAAGGAAATTGGCTCAATCTTTGCAGTAGTGCAGCAAAGATTTCTATGCGTATGTGGTGTCATATAATTAGCAACTTAGTCACTAATCACCAAATCAGTTATGATTATTGGTTAGTGCCATCTACATACTTTTTAGCATAAAACATTCTAATACATGTTTCTGTCTATAAACACATTGGGCATTCTTCTTTTGAGAAAATGAACAGCTTTCAAAACAACAGTAAATAAGCATGTTTTATTCAAAGCTATTCACAGAGTACTGTTTAATGGCAGATAAAATTTACTGTTTTATTACATTTACAGTATAAAAACATTTACTGAAGGCTTTTCATAGCTGATGATCTAGTAAAGGTTTCTAACAACTCATTCAGATATATAAAGAAGGGATATTTTATACTAGATTTTTTAATTAATCAAGAATTCCTCTGTTTAGTGAGTGCAAAAAGCACATATGTCAACACTTTTATTCTCTTATTGCTGTGAGTTTGTTCATGAAGACAGGTAGTCTGAATTATTTCAGAATAAGGTTGACCAACGTGGCAGTCAGTACAAAGACAAAATGTAACAGGAAAGTTCAGATATCATAATTTTTTTTAGTGATCAGGTTTTCAACCTGATCAAATTGGGGCCGAGCTTTTGGTTTAGGTGTAGGAATGCCATATTAAAGTGGGACATCTGAGTAGATTGTTTCTCTGCAATTGCAAGCAATTCAGATTTGAACGGGCTGTGCTGCAAAGTGTTTATTTTTAGGCTGAAATGCACTTGGCTTCCTACATACATCGATGAGTGTAGTGGCGAAGCTCAAAGAGGCTTTACATTGTGCTTAGAGATTGCTAGAAATGTGTGCACTAGCTAAGGATGCTGCCATGATCATAGAAGTGCATGCCCTTGCATTTGTGTTGGAGCAGGCTTTCACTGCAAGGCAGCTGGTGACAATCAGAGATGTTGCCTCTGACCTCCTACAGACTAGCTTTTCTAGTTTCCTTGTGGTGTGGATAACTTCTTTTGACTTGATGTTTGCTGTTGGGAGCTCCTTACAACTGCCATCTATTTGAGGTCATAGATTTTTTGTCTTTTTATTTTATTTTATTTTTTTTTTAATAAAGATTGTAGGTTGCTTTAATATGATACTAAAACACAGGCATAGAATTTCAATCATTTCTCCATGAGACCAGCTTCACCACAAGAAGCAAAGCTGAAATTCATTGTTTCTAAGTTTCTCTGTTCCCTAAGAAATTGAAATGATCTTGTTTTTTGAAGTGCACTTCAGCAAAATTATTTTAAGTGGAACAAACCCAGGTTTTTACCAAATATGTTACAGACTTATTTATTATCTTATTTGTACGTTATAACATGCATTAGCTAAATCATACAGTTGTCATTAGAGACTGTCTTACAGACCAGGAGAACGATCATTATAATTATTTGATGCTTGCCTTTTGCAAAATGAGTCATGGAACATCTGATGGAAACACAAAAACCTGGAAAAAATGAAGCTTTAATTGTGCCACATAGCATATGCCATTGACTACAATGTATTGCTAAATGTTGGAATGTGCAGAGGGATGCAAGCAGCACTATATTTTTGCACAGGGATCAGTCATCAGTGTTATCCTGGCAGCTAAGAAGCTTGATGACCTTCTGAGATGGGCTCGTTAGGAACACTATATTGTTCTGTATGGGGACTGTGATGCCAGTGCTCCTGAGGACAGATGAAGACTTTGACTGCAGGGCCTTCAGATACCACCTCTAGTTTAACATCCTTCTTCTGAATGTCAAGTGAGTGAGTTGGTTAGAGATATGGAAACAGAAATGGCTCTGTGCTAGATTAAATGACTCACCCATGAAACTCAGTGTGTCACAGAATCACAGAATCACAGAATCACAGAATCACAGAATTGTTATGGTTGGAAAGGACCTCCAGGGTCATCAAGTCCAACCTTCTCCCAGCATCACTCTAACCACTACACCACTACACCAAATCCTCTCTAACCACTACACCATAGCCTCAAGCACTGCATCTATTCGTTCTTTAAACACCTCCAGGGATGGTGACTCCACCACCTCTCTGGGCAGTCCATTCCAGTGCCTAACTACCCTCTCAGTGAAAAATTTCTTCCTAATATCCAATCTAAACCTCCCCTGATGCAACTTGAGGCCATTTCCCCTCATCCTATCATTACTAATTTGAGAGAAGAGACCAACACCAGCCTCGCTACAACCTCCTTTTAGGTAGTTGTAGAGGGCAATGAGGTCTCCTCTCAGTCTCCTCTTCTCTAGACTAAACAAACCCAGTTCCTTCAATCGCTCTTCATAGGGCATGCTCTCCAGCCCTTTCACCAGCTTCGTTGCCCTTAAGTAGATTTTGATTTTCAAAGCAAAGGACAGTCCCTTTTAGTGTGGCTCAGCCATAGACAAACATGTCTGCATCATCCTGAAGGTGTCTTATCTAGAACAGGTTTGAAGTCAACCCAAATTTCCTTGACTCCATCCTGGAGAATGCCTGCTGTCTGGTGTTGTCCTATGTGTGGCCTAATACACAAGAAGTCCCCTTCATTACAGTACTTTTATATTGTACATTTATACAGAAACATTTACACTTATGCACACATACATGGAAGGAGAAAAGCACATTTGTATGCATGTACTAAAGTGCTTGTGCCATCAGTTTGGGCACAATCAACCAGCCAGGAAGTGTGTGACTTAGTTATTTACAAACAGCTAGAGTCTGTTTAAAATACTGTTTGCATTGGAACACGTACAGAGAATTAATCCCAATAAAGAGGTCTGTACAGCTTCGAAGAAATGTCAAAGTAAAAGAGGGCCAGACACTCTTGAGTGACAAAGAATCTGAGAAAATTGTTGTTTGTGTGCAGACAATTACAGTATGTGAACAAACAAAAAAAACAAAAAACAAAAGGAGCAAAGGGTGAGCCTCATTGGATACATTGTTAATAATAAATTAATCTCTCCATCACAGTCTTCACCAAGTTGAACGTTAGCCATAGTATGCTCCAAAAGGCCAGCTTTAACTAAAAGCTATTTTCCAAACGTATTTCATGTTTTTTAACTGTGAAGAAGTTCTTATCACTTTTTAACCTTTTCAGATTGTCATTCTTAAGTAAAATGAGTGTGGCAATATAATGTGAACATTAGTCCAACTCTCTGGAAATCAACAGAGTCACAATGTTGTGAAAGCATGACAGAGAGAGAATAGAAAGAGAATAGAGAGAGAGAATAGAATAGAGAATAGAATCCTCACATTTTAGGGAAAAAACAATGGATGGAGAATGTTACTGCCTCTCACTTTCTGCCCCTGTACTATCTCTAAAGGTAGTATATAGAGTTTGGTAATTTATGACTGGGCATTCTGATAAAAGCTTATTTGCAGAATCAGCTTGAGCTTCTTTAAGTTTTGATGTTGTATAATATGAAAATTACTTAAAAATAATTTAGAGAAATTATGTGAGGTAATTCTGAGCAGTCCTAAAACATTAGGGTTCTTAAAAATCTTTGCATCATGTTTTCTTTCTCTTCCCATTTCAAGGGTAATTGGTTGAACAGGAAGGCAAATGACATTTGCAAACAGCCACTGAAAGCCAATTTCTCTCTAGTGTTCCCATCATTAAAAGTTCTGACAATACCCTGGGCTATTCACTCTCTTTGCTGGCATTGTTCCTCTGGATGTTGAGTTGGAATTATCTCTAGAACTGAACAATTTTTAATTGTGCTAGTGTTGAATCCTGTGCACATTTCAAAATCTGTTAAGCACGACCTTTTACAATCCTGACCTTAGCTATGCTATGTTGAACTCAGGAGCTGTGCAGAGATATTTTGCCCCAGGTTAAATATGGAAACGCATAAATAAAGGCTGCCAGAGCTCCCAGGCAGAAGGAAGTGGCGTAATTCTTCTCCTTTTTTTTTGTGAGATGCAGCTAAGTACTGCTGCCAGCTAGTTCTCTGTTGCCCGTTTCAGGGCATTTTGCAGAACAGTTGCATGCTTTGTGTGAGCATGAGGTAGGATCTCTTTCCCCTTCACCTCGAGTTTTGCAACATGGTGCCTCTAGTCTGTGCCAAACCTGGGTCTCCCGACTGCAAATTTCTCATTGTCTGTATGATAGCCTGTAGCATGCCAATGCAGCACTGCTCTTTAAATACAGACATTCAGACTCATTCCCTGCAAGATCTTTCTTGCCAAAGCTACCTTGCTCTTGTCAATCCAAACCTCAGGGAGACTTCAGGTTTAAGTTGATTAGCATTGGTGAGCCCTGGTGGCACAATAAGGCAAAAAGTTATTAGTACCTTTGAGATGATGGGTATAAAATGTCACATGATTTCTTTTCTGTAATCTTTTATTGTTTTGTAGATACATGTGGAAAGGGCAGTTTTCACTGACATGACTCATTCTGACCATGACTGTATGAAACAATTTGTATTTTTTAAATATGTGTGCCAATCACCCTTTGACTAAATTAATTTTAACAAAAGCTGTTTGTGATGTTTAGGCTGTGCTCTTCTCTGAGGTTTCAGGTGACTACCAGTGCTTAAAACATTTCATTTACTACAAAGAAAAAAAAAGTCAGATATAGTAATAAAAAGGGAAAAGGACTACATTTAATGCTCCTTTTTGTTGAAGCCTGGCTCCTAACAGCATACAAGTTATTACCTTTTCTCATAAGGAAGGCTGGTAGTTTTTAAGTTACTGATTAATTCTTTGTATGGTTTCCTAGAATAGTTGAGGAGGTTTCTTTGGTCCCAAAGAGTAGCAATTTCAGTTTACTCATTGGATTGCTATGGAATAAGACTTTTTTTTCCTCATAGTATCGTTTGCCAAAGGTTGTAATAAAAGTAGTACAATGAAGGAAAAGAGTTGTGATGAAATCATCAAAGCATTACTTTCTTCTGTGTTTACAGCCATTAGTGAGGGAAGAGGAGTAGGCACAAACTGATAAGATCTATAAGTTATGGGTTAGAACATGGATGAATAGTTGAGACTGCCAGTAAAAACATGAAGAGCTGGAAGATGACTCATGTTGGGGCATTGCTTAATACCCAGTAATACATTTTTCTTCCCTTGTTTCTTAGCTCCTACAATCTCAGAGTTTGTTTGGAAGTTAATTAAACTCCAATAGCTGTTAATAGTTAAAGCAATTTCAGAGAATGAAAATGATGTATTTCTCCATGGATACAGGAAAGCTATTAATATGAAAGGCATTTTCTAATAAATAAGTGTTTTAGTGGGAGTGAGCAAATGCATTTGCTGGATTTCAATCCATTAAATACTGGCAGAATTCTATTGTAGCTATTACATTAAGAAGTCACTTGTATCATCATATGATATTAGTTTTGATGGAACTGTGTTTTCTTGCAGGTGAAGATATTTATTTTAATGTTTTATTGTTCATAATCACCAAGTTTATTATGTGTAATCTGGGTATGGACATACCACGTTTGTCTGTGGTTTGTTGTATTGATTCTTAGTAGAGGTCAACCATACCTTTGTCATGAACACATTCTGGCCCCTGAGCATTTTTGTTTTAATGCTGCCACACTGGGAATTTTGGTCACTTTGCTTGTGCTATTATTCATCTAAACTGTACATTATAAAGTTAAGTTAGTAATAACTGTGGCAAATGAAATCTATCACTACCAAATACCTATATTTGTGTGTAGATTGGAGAAAACATAATGGCTTTTCCAAGTTCCTTAGTTCTGGATCACTTCTAATTGCTTGTAAGGAAAAGAAACCTGTTAATACCTCAATTAGAATTGTAGGTCAAAAAGCTAAAATGAAGAGATTAGGTGAAGAAAAAACCGAAACTCTTCTGACAAGTTTTTATACCGTATGTATTTAAAAGATGAGGTATATTTTTGTTGTTTTTTAAAACTGTATTAAGATGGACAGCTGTTTTGCGGGTGAAAAAATACATGATTGCAGTTATTCAGCAAATCTAAAATTCATTCCTGCTGTATATGAGTCTAGTGGATTGGCAGGGTACTTCAAGTATTTAGATAGAGAAAGTTCTACTTAACTATATATAATGGTAAATACAATCAATAACGATAAAAAAGCCATACAATGACCATGCTACAGTGGTTTTCATAAATTTCTCTAGTGATGGAGACCATTAAAGCGTGACAGTAGACCAAAAAGTACCATTAGTTATGTAGCAGTCCCAGGCTCTTTAAAAAGCCGCACCCAATGTATCTTACTTCCTCATGTCTCCCAGTTTGCAAACATAAAACTACATGCTGATGTGTAGTTTTATAAGGACCCTCCACTGTCTGTGTCTCTGTACCATTAAGGATCTCTCCCATAACTCAGAGTCTTGACTATATCACAGGAGTGCTTTTGTGTGTAAACAATGTTTTTTATTAGCTATTTGATATAGCACCTCTAAGGATTGTCTTGCCTGTTAGAAAGTAGTACAACTGTTAGATGTTGCACTGAGTTGTAAAAAGTCTTAACTTTATACCAGAAGTCTTAATAGTATAAGTAATTAATCTGTATAATGTGCTTCCCAAGGGAAAATATTATTAAGTTGTTGACTTCCATCTTCACTGCTTGGACCGTATCTTGAGTTGTTTAGCCATTACTGACATGAAATTCATATTGATGTTATTAATATTTTGCTTAGGTAAGCAGTGATTAAGAAGCATAATGTTTGGGCTTTTTGAAATCTCTCTTTCAGGGGACTTTTAATTATCAGTGTTGTAATTTGATTTGATTTGGTATATGCTATTCTCTTTTTGTGCTATAAGGCACTCTAAAGCACTTGGATTAAAGGTAATATAAACTAAAATGATGGTCACATAAAACATCCAAACACTTAATCCAACCTAAGGTACCAAAACATTGTGCGTTGAAAGAAGTAATGAAAATCTAACCCTGAAGCTTAGCTATTCACTGTGCCACTGTGCTTTAATAATTGCTGCTATGTAATTTCAGAAATGTAATTCCCATTCTAGGGGAATAATTTCTTATTATTCCACACAATGTGTAATAGTTTCTGTACATAAAGCATCTCTTTTGATAATGTCAGGACATACTTTAATGCACAGTTCACACTAGATCAAGGCTGCCTTCCATGGGCTCAAGTTTTATATTTATATTTCTTTCGTATTTTGGAGGTGGAACTAAAGTAAAGGAACAACTTCACTATCATCTCTTCATGATCTGTAGCAGTGAGGCTGGGATATCCTGGAAAGTGGAAGAGAAACCAACCAAACTAGACATCTATAGGGTGCTTGGGAGATAATGATGTGGACATGTCTGATATGGATGAGGACCTCAGCTCATTGCTGCAGAGCTGTGTAACTGCCCATGAACAGCTGTCTGCATCAGCTGTGATCCCAGGAGGGTGAGAACCATAGAGATGGTGGCTGCCTGCTGCCCAGCTTTTCAGAGGTCTCCTGCAGGTCTCTGTTGCTGAAGACCCACTTCTCTGCAGTGGTCTACCCTGCGGCACCTTGGCTCTAGTTCTACCTCCCCTACCCCACTTTTCCAGGGGAAATAAATTGTTTTCTGCAGCTGCTTGGATTTCATTGTGTCCCCTGAATAATTAATTCTCTTTACTTCTGTCTTTTTATTTCCTTACTTTCTTAATTCTTCCTCGTAACAGTCTTCTAATTCCCCATCCACAGGTGTTTTTCCCCTTCTCTGCAGGCAAAGTCACGTGAAATTCTCCCATTTGGTCTTCCCGCTAGACACACTTATGACCCTTTGAATACTTCTATATTCCCAGTTCTGGTGCTGATCCCCTCCCTCCCTCCCTGCAGACTGTACATCTGATGTCTTTGTTGTCCCGCTGCTAGATCCATCACTTCTAAATCTCTTTTTAAACTTTTACTTCACAATGGAAATTTGTTGTGTTGAACTCTGCCCTCTTTGCAGATTCTGTCTGTCTACAAAACAGGAAATTTTGGGCTTGGAGATCCTTTGACTGCAGTACTGTTTATTTTCTCCTCCAGTCTTCTCTCTTTTGACAGTATTTGGTATCACTGCACCACATCAGCAACACAGCTTGTCACAGAAATGTAACTTTCCTGTGTACTATGCAGAGTCTGAAAAATTAGTCATATGAGCAGATACAGAAGTCACACTAGCAGTCACTAGTCACTAGTCACTAGAAAGAGAAGACAATGTACAAAACCATTCAAAGCTATTTATTTTGTCTTAATTTAATTCATTCTTGCTTTATTTAAATAACTGTATTTGATCTTGAACCTGCTTCTCTGCAGTTACCAAGGAGGTATACTCTGTTACCTAAATCTTGAGTAGTGTCACTCTGAAAGATGTTATCAGAAGATGCTGTTCAGGGTAGTTAAGTGGTTTAGCTACATGCTGGAGAACTGACTGAACACTCGGAAAGTATATGTACTCTTAGCACATAATATTAAAATGAAGTTTTTGGACTATTGCATTTTGGAATTCTGTAGGGGGAAGATAAAGAAAACTTTTGAGAAGCAGTCAGAGCTTGAGAATGTGACATTTAGGTAGTCAAGCCTTCCTTATAATTTATAATATATACTAAGAGCCCAAATGTGAATGTCAGTCTACATACAGAGGTGTTGTTTACTGTATTTGTCTTTTGTAATCTGTCAGTGCATGTTAAGTAGACATTTATTCTCATGCTTATTATAATTGATTTCTTTTTCACTGCTATCATAAGTATTTTAATAGACATTCTGCTGTAATTTCTGTGTATTACTAAATTTGATTAACTGATGGGAAATTGCAAAATGTGACACAATGGTAGGGTTTCTCTTTTCAGCTGTATTGCATTGAATAATTTGTATTTCTTTGAATATTTCATCATACTGTGATTTATAATATTTGCAGAATACTACATTAGGATTCACATGAAGTTCACATTTTTCTGCCTAAGTAAATGAGATAATTCTCTTAGCATCAGAATGAAATCTAATTATTGGCATTATTGTTTAATTACATGGAATAGTGCTCCTACTCTATCTTTCCATTATGTTTAACATATTGTTAAATTAAGTTCTGAAATATCTTCTATCACTGGAAAAGAAACTGTAAGTATGGAATAGAAATCACTTAATTTAGGAAGACTATTTCAATGTAATCTTCAGACACCATGTGGAAATATTTGCATACAATTATAATATTTGTAACTATTAATAATGCCCAGTGAGAATAAAGCATGTATGATTAGGATGGAGTTTCACAGTGCCCAATACAAGTCCCCATTGAAAGAAATTAAAGTAAGAGAAGAAAAAGCCCTGTAAAATTGTACCTGTATTCTTCTGAACTCTTTTTTAACAGCAGACACAATACGTTAGAATTTGAGGATTTATTTGAAACAGTTCTTTAAGGAAAGTTTTAGAGACAATATGAGAGGACATGTTTTACCAGCCTGACCTTTTAGCTATGAAACTGCCAGCTAAAGGTACACCAGTATGTAGCATCCTGTTTGTAAAACAAACACACATATTTGAGGTTTCAGCCATTAGATGACTCCACAAAAATTATTCAGGAAGCATTTGACTGCCTTATAGGAGCTCATGCTGGAATCCAGGAACATTTGAGGACTGTGACGGTGCAGAAAGACATAAAGAATTTTCCTGATCATTCTTGCAATAAAGAAATGGAAAGTGACTCCTAAAAATATATGTAAAAGCAGTAGACAGTATGCCAGGAAGCTGCCTTGTTCTATACAATAAAGGGAAGGAGGAAAAACATGAAGACGTTCTGGGAAATTAAAGAATGCCAGATTTCCTCCAAAACAATGGAGAAGTCATGAAAGAACTTTAGCTTTGTTTGAAGATAAGGAGAGAAAATATAGTTTGAAAGGCTAGTCAGAATGGCTTCCCTTTATGAATAGTGGTGTAGAAAGCCACTAGAGCTTGTCTTAGCCTGAGAAAGATAACTCTAGAAGCATCTTATTATGAAAGGCAGATTTTTTCCACTGGACCACTAATTTTGACTAAATTTCATGTATACCTCTTATTTGTATCTCTACACTTTGAGAAGGCTGAACAATATTTTCTGAATTCAATCTTTTTGTACATTATGTCATCAATTTATTTTCTATAACTCATCTTTCCCTGATGATAACCTAGATTTGCCCAATGACATATGTGATTTATTAAAATATTAAGGAATATTATGCAGTTTTTTTACGTATATGATATCCAAAGTGTAAATATTACATACTTAAATACTGTATTAAAAAGATCTTAGATAAGGCACTGTGGTTGTAAGACTTTTTGATGTTAGTCTGAATATGAAATGACTATAGTGATAGAGCTGCCTAAGTTGTAGGTAACTCGTGTAAGAACTAGAATTGATGTTGAATTAATAAACACACATCTCAATTTTTATCTAATCCCTCACTTTCTAAAGCTGAAAATGTTAAGAGAAGGAATTCCCCCATGAAATTAGTTTCTCTTCAAAACTGGAACTCATGTTTGAAATTACTGCTTTTTTCTTCCTGCATGTGTACCACTACAACCTGCCACAGCAGTGCTTCTCCTTGCACCTTTTCTCAGTGCGGCTTCCTACCCCACTGGTTAGAGATGTGCTTTTAAGACATCTCCTTCCGTCTAACACCAAAATTCCAAACTGAACTATTTTGCACTATACACATACACATGTTGGAATTTTTCTTAGCTGGTCACTATATTAATTCCGCAACAAAATGGTGGAATTCACTGCAATTGAAGCTTCAAACTAAAGGGTAAAAATTGTGTCAATTATATAATTTCTTGCATTTCTCACTGTTATGATGTATCTCAAATTTGGACATTTTTAAATCTTACATCTAAATTTAATGATAAGTACTGCTTTTGGCTGCTTACTACCCTGAAGGTACACTGGCCCAATTCAATCACAGAATTAACGGACAATTCTGGAAGTGGTTAAGCTCTCTGTATTTAGAATGGAAGTGTTTGCTTCAAAATGTGAACATTTAAAGTCACTAAAGTGCAGCAAGACAAAGTAACAGTGTGGAAAGGAAATCCTAAGAACTCTATGTCCTAATGTTTGAAAGTTAATTGTGTTCCGTTCAGTCAGACAAAGTGAGAGAGTGATACAAGGCAGGAGAGCTCTATGATGTCAAACCAAATAACCTTATGTTTTCTAAATAGCCAAATCTTTGGGGTTTATAGATATGTATTTAAATAGAAATCTTAAAAACTTCTAAGGGGATTTGAATGGTTTGACTGTTGCAAGCCTGTAAGTTCTTGGCTGTCAATATTTAAAGGGATCTCAAGACATAAATGAGTCTAGTCACCGTACATTAAAGCCATTCAGAGGTGTTCCTATTTCTCTGTGGCTTTTTTCCACTCTGTGAGTTATCAACATCTACATAAGACAAAAAAAAGAGAAAGCACTAGACTCGTATAAATCTGAATGTTTCTGACTCTAAAAACTGTCAAGAAAGCATTTTGAAATAAAAAGAATGCATATTTGAGGCACAAATATCCCACCTTAATCAGCCACTGCAAACAGGAAACTGAGAAATTATAAACTCTTTTTAAAGTGCATTTATCTGGCCATTACTCCTGATAGCAGCTTATATAATCATCAGACATTTTCCCTGAAAAATGGATGAAGTTAAATGAACCCTTCCTTGGTGTCTGACATCCTTCACTGGCATGCTACTGAAAGAGTGTGTTAGCTATAGATTGAAAGTGATGTACTGCACTGCAAATTACATAAATTTCTTAGCTAGTTGTTTGGAAAGAAAAATTAAGACAGATTAGTATTCTAGCAGTCTATGAAAAAGACAAACTTTGAAAGTGTCTGAAGTACTGAAAAAAACTAGCATATACCAACTTCATTCTAGCACTAGGTGCAAAGGCACTGTGAATTAACTATATTTTTAATTACAGTATCTTACTTGCCATAGGTAAAATATAATGTTTTCCTCTCCTGGCTTCATGGCTTCAACTTCTTTCAGACTGAATTAATAAACTTGTATTAATAAAGCCAGTGGGATTTCAGGCATTCAACTTCATTTCATTTTACTAGAATTTAGAAGATGGTGCCACTGAGAGAATGTGCTTCTTGTGTTTTAGGTTCATCAAAATTAATCATACTGAATTTTTATGGGTGATTTGTCATGGACTGTACATTATTCAGTGCACAACAAAAATTAGCAGTATACCTGAGGGCTTTACAGGAAGCTGGAGGCATAACAATAGTCCTGAACTCCTGCATCTTTCAGTGAAAAATGCTGTCACAGGAAGAAAGCAAATTACAAATTAGGCAAGAAATTAAAATATGATAAAATATATAAGACAGTAGAACATTTGGGGCAGTGGTGGGAGACAGAGTTGTTGGAAAAAATGTATTAAGTCTTTGCTGCTGCACAGCTGTCCATGCTAAACTAATAGTTCTGTTCACCTATGAACATACCTCTGTTCTTGTATTTTGTATTACTGCATTTGAATCAAGCCATTGTTATGCCTTAGGTCAGCAAAAAAACATAGCAAAACTTGTAATCAGGATGTATTTGGAGGTGAGTTTTGGAGAAATGACAACTGAAACAGCCATTACTAGCTGCTTTCTTTCACTTCTCTCTTACATTCTTGGCAGTATTTAATGGACACTTGGCAGGAACTTTATTGGCATAAATATTTTCCATAAAATCTACAATGTAATGCAGTTGCTCCTCCTATGCTGTGTTCTCAAGTGTCCCCAGTTTCCTCATCCAGACCGAGCTCTCACATGCCAGTTTCTAAACCCTGGCCCTTCTTAATTTCCTGGCACCAGGTATGGGTGGGTCAAGTTTTCAATCTCTAAAGAGGAAGACAAGCTTGGCAGCAATTAAAGAAGGCACTTCTGTGTGATGGTGGTGTATTACTAGTCTTGCAAGAAAGCATAGAGATATTACTGTTGAATGTCAATTGCCGTTATGGTTTGATATATTTTATTGGTGAAATAAAAAAAGGTGCAATATTCACTACTCTAATTGCATCACAAATGCATGCTGAAAGACCAAGGCCTATGTAACATGAGGATATTTTCCTAGACAGTCTCTGTGTGAATCAAAAGCTCATGTAATAATTCTACACTGAGCAAGAGAATCCAAGTAATATCAAGTGAATTTATAATTTCTGACACAAGGTAATCGTAACAACTGGAAAACATTCAATACGCTGATTGTATTTTTAATTTTGAGTGTATCTGTTAGGTTTATTAACCATTATTTCCTGCACCTTTTTCCATCTGCACACTTATCACTCAAGAAAAAAAATAATAATGTAGATCGTGTGTTTCTTTTTTTTTTTACAGGATTGACAAAAGGAAGGTTATATAGTGTGCTTACATGGTACATGACGTTTATGGATTGGAAAGGTGTATCATTGTAAATGCCTCATAAACCACCTGTTAGTTGTTTCTATAACTTGGGGCATGGTTTCTGATAGGCTCATTCATAGTTCATGTCCCCAGAGAAGGAGATTATGGATTTAATGATGTGGACATGAGCAACACTATAAAAGACCCAGTTTTACTGGGAGTTTCATAGTAAAAATAAACTTGGGAGGATTCAGAGGGGATTCAGAATAGTGCTTTCTTTGAAGAACTGCTTTCATTCAACAAGCCAAAAACTGATCAATTTGGATTAAAAATATTTTAATGGTTGCTTCCAAAAGTTTCTAACATTGAAGTTTGCCTTCTAAGAAATACAACTATTAATCTGATCTACAATGTTTTACTTCCATTGTTATATATGCTACTTAACATAAAAATACCTATTTGAATTTGAATCTACTGTACTATAAAGGAAGATACATGCAAAAATTTTTGCTTCTAACAGCTCAGATTTTTGATGAACCTCTAAATATCATCATATCAAGTTACATTTTAAGGCACAGCACTTTGGATTTATATTACTAGATTTTAAACCATACTTAAGCAGAATAAAAACTCCATACTCCTGTTTACCTGTTTATATTTTCTTTTTGTGTTCTTGAACATAGTTTTTGTTAATCTCTTCACATTTGGCATTTTCTTTCTATGACCTCAGGGTACCTGTTCTCTCTTTCATGTGTATGTGTGTAGGTTTTGCTTTTGTTTGTTTGTTTTCTTTCAGGTATTTGTTATGTTCTTTCCCTTGGTTCCATCATTACTTTTACTTCTTAATTTCCTTTAAAAGTAAATATTAGATTTTCACATAGATCTCTAGCTATGTTGAACTGGTACTTGCCTTTCTATCTGTGAGGTACAGTTTTGCCTTTTTCATTGAGCCCAAATATGACCTTTTTCTTTTTTTTAAAGTTCTCTTTTTTAAAAATTCTTTTGGACTATTCACTGTTTAAGTAACTTACATTACTTAATTACTTATTGAATTCCTCTGTTTATTATGGTTTTCGCTGTATTATCATGTCTTAACATGATAGGTTAAGAAGTTGCTGAGAAGACTGAGACATCTTTCTGTATCACAGCTGGCCCAGCACCTGCAGTATTGTTTTTTTCCTCCAAAGGCTTATTGCAAGTAAATTCTATACTATGCAGAATTGTACTAGGGGCAAGTGGCTAGAGTATGCCCTGAAATATCAGCAATAACAATAACCAATTTTATATGGCCTAGGATAAATCCCTGCTGCTGTGAGGTAACTGGACCGTTTCTGCTGTTGTTGTAGCTTTCACAGCAATTTAGATTCCCTAATACGTCTACTGATCCTTTCACTAGAATTAAAGGGGTAAAAGGAAATTACTGGTATCCAAAAGGCAAGAATATTCTTTGTGTCCTAAGACCATCTTCTGTGGCAGCAGGCATGGGAGTAGTAAAAGCTGCACAGGCCTTTCTTCTGGAGTGAACCAATACTCAGAATAACAACAGCCAGCTTCTCTGTCTCCCCCATGGTATGTGAGACAGTTGGAGAGCTGGAAGAATTAGTCATTGTCATATCTAAGGGACCTTGGCAGAAAGCCTTGGAAAGCCTTTGTTATTATGTTGCTGTTATGGCTTTGAATAGGGTCCTACTAATAACCTAAAGAAAGGGAATACATTCACATTTTCTGCATTCTGTTTTGAGAGAATTATCTGAAGTATTCTTACCATTGCTCTTTGCTTTTCTAGGATCCTGGTCTCCAGGAGTCTTGTAGATCAGCAGTGATTATCTGTTTAATCTGGGGCATCTGGGTTTTTCCATTTTAGTACATCATGTTATGTCATAAATGTGTATGACATTTCCCCCTCACACAGTGGCCACAACAGGGTGAGCTGCAGCTGCTCATCTGCATCCAGGCCAGTTCCAAACCAAACCTCAGTTTTACCTTCTGTCCTGATGTTGGAGATGTCTGTCTTCTTCACAGCTGGGGAAACATCCTGTGACAAGAGTGTCTAGTGTATGCCTGAAGTGACAGGAGTACTTCAGCTGAGCTGGACCTTCCACACACTGTTCCTGGCTCTGGACTCGTTCATCATATGTTGTCCATGCTCAATTCATTCTACTACTGTACCATTCTCAAGAGACACCACACTTTTAATCTCAGTTTATGGAAGACTTATTTCTTGCTCCTGATCCTGGCTAAGGTATATCTGATGCTTATGTTTGTTATTAGCAGTTTTTAACCCTTAATGAATTATCTCATTTGTCTCCCTGCACACCCAAAGAGATGACTTTTTAACAAATTGTATTCTTCATGCTATTTTAAGTGCACACAAAAATAGCAGTTGAATTGCTTATTTAATTTTAAAATAGATGTTGGAAAGGGCTCAAAGTCTATTTTTCCACTGGGATGTTATCTTTTCTCTACTATCACATACAAGTTTTATGTCCTTTTCCAGTCACTTTCACTCTCTGTAAAAAAAATCATATTATATTTTATACAACTGAGTTAAGTAAATGGCAGATCATGATCTGAAATGATGTACATTCTGCAAGAGTAATAACTTTCAGAAGGAAATTCATTATATTTTAACAGAAATCAGGTGTTCTAGTCTTCCTTAAATTTGAAAATGTACTTGATATGAAAGTGTGGATATTTATGTGTCTTCTGATGGCATACACCATTACAACTATCACATATTCACAGAATCACAGAACAATTTAAGTTGGCATAGACCTCTGGTAGTCGTCTGGTCCAGTTCCCATGCTTGAGCAGGGTCATCTATAGCAGGTTGCCCACGACCATGTCCAGATGGCTGTTGAACATCACATAGGGGTGAAACTCCACCACCTCTATGGGCAAACTGTGCCAGTGATCAGTGACCTTCACAGTGAAAAGTGTTTACTGATGGTCAGAGGTAACCTCTCATGTTTCAGTTTGTGCCCATTACTTTTGGTCCTGTCACTGGACACAAATGAAAAAAGTCTAGTCCGGCCTTCTTACACTCTCCCTTCAGGTATTTATACACATTGATAAAAGCCCCTTGAGTCTTCTCTTCTCCAATCTCAACAGGCCCAGATCTCTCAGTCTTTCTTTATATAAGCAACACTCCACTCCCTTCATCATCTTTGTGGCCTTTCACTGAACTCTGTTCCTGTCTCTCTTGTACAGAGGCGCTCAGAGCTGGACACAGTACTCCAGGTTTGGCCTCAGCAGCACTGAAAAAAGGGGAAGGATCACCTGTCTCAATCTGCTGGCATTAGACAATAATGCCTCAATACCAACAATATTGAGACAATAATGCCTCAATACCATTAGCCTTCTTTACTATAAGGGCACATTGATGGCTCATGGTCAGCTTTCTGTCCCCAGTTCCTTTTCTGCAAGCCAGATGACCTCCAGCGTGCACTGATAACTGGGGTTGGTCCTGCTGGCTTTCTGTCTTCTGCAAGCTTGCTGAGGATACACATTGTCCCATCATTCAGATTACTAATGAAGATGTTAAACATGATCAGACATGGTACTGACCCCTGGACTACAAACCTGGTGCTGGGATGATGCTTCCCAGTGGTAGATACAACATATATTTACACTGGCTAGCAAACATGTGAATTACCTTATTTCCTTTATGTATTGATGTCTTCATAGTGTATATGAATACTACTGAACAAAATAAATTTTTGTGAAAAGTTAAACCTTTTCATAGCTGTGTTTTGAAGTGTTAATGATGAGGGCCATTTAAACACATAGATCTCTCAGGCTTACAAACTTAGTTAAATCAAATCTCATTGCTTTACAGCTAAGATCCTTCCACCTAAAATGAACTTTAAATTAAATGGTGTTAGTTTATTATTCCATCCACACAGTAATGGCCCTCTAATCATAGAATCATAGAGTGGTTTGAGTTGAAAGTGACCTTAAAGATCATCTAGTTTCAATCCCCTGCCATGAGCAGGAACACCTTCCACTAGACGAGGTTGCTCAAAGCCCCATAAAATGGTCTTGGACACATCCAGTGATGGAGCATCCACAACTTCACTGGGCAAACTGTTCCAGTGTCTCACCACCCTCATACTGAAGAGCTTCTTCCTAATTTCTAGTCTAAATCTATGCTCTTCAAGTTTCTTCCTGCTCAACAACCCCAACTCTTTCAGCCTGTCCTCATAGGAGAGGTATTCCAGCCCTCTGATCACTTTTGTGGCCTTCCTCTGGACCTGCTCCAACAAGTCCATGTCCATCTTGTAACAGGGGCTCCAGCGCTGCATGCAGTACTCCAGGTAGGGTCTCACAAGAGTGGAGTAGAGGGGCAGAATCGGGGCCAGTTCCGGTGGGGGGGCGGTTCGTGTTTGACTGCTTCGCTGGGCTCGGTCTGTCACGGTTGTCTGGTGTTATTTTTTTGTATTGCTCCTTTCTCACAGTTTCCAATAAGGAATCGACATGTATAAGTTCTAAATTACATTGTGACTGAACGGTTCACCAATTTTCTGCTTGTCTGAATTTTACAAAGTGATGAAAGGCCATATATTTACAGCTAAGATATTTGGAAATAGATTTCATATACTAAAGTTTTATAAATAAACTATCATTATTCAAATACATAAAGTGTGTGATCTTAAATGGGCCAAACATTAAGAAATTTCTGATTTGAAAAACTATACAATTTAGTGCTTGAGCATAAACTGAATTGCAAAAAATATATTTTTAAGATTTTTGCCATAATTTCTAACAAATCTTTCTGTATGAGCTATATTGCAGTTAAAACAAATGGAAGTCCTAGTCAAGTAAACCTGGTTTTGGCTACCTTTTGAACTTTAAAACTTTTGAGGCGTTCACTTGACTAATTATCTCCTCTTCTGTCCCCAGGCTGACTATTGCAATTGCAGATTCTGTTGAAATCGGGAGGGTTACTATATAGTGTTGATACCTCAGGGTGTGCAGAGATGCAGTTAGGAAAGCAAAAGCTCAGCTTGAGCTGAAATTGGCCGGAGACATCAGAAACTTCAAGAAAGGGTTCTTTGGATATATTAACAACAAGCAGAAACAGAAGAAGAGTATTGGCCCACTATTAAACAGGAGAGGTGAACTAGTCACCAACAGCATTGAAAACGCAGAGGTTCTCAATACATTCTTCACCTCTGTCTTTACCGGAGCTGTCAGGTCCCAGGCCATGGGAACAAAAATCCATTTTCAGGCAGATGCAGACCCTCCATCAGTGAATGAAGAGCTGGTGTGTCAACTGCTACAGGAGCCTGAGCAGTACAAATCAATGGGGGGCCTGGATGCCATACACCCAAGGGTGTTAAGAGAGCTGGCTGATGTCATTGTGAGGCCTCTCTCCATAATCTTTGAGAAGTTGTGGAGAATGAGAGACGTGCCTGAAAACTGGAAGAGGGCTAATGTCTCTCCTATCCACAAGAAGGGTCCCAAGGAGGACCTAGGTAATTATAGACCAGTTAGTCTCACGTCAGTCCCTGGGAAAGTTATGGAGCAAATCTTCCTGAGGACTATCACAAGTGAACTGAAGCATGTGATTGGGAAAAGCCAACATGGACTCACCAGGCGCAACTCATGCTTAACAAACCTGATTGCTTTCTACAACATTGTAACCTGCTTGGTTGATGCAGGGCGAGCGGTGGACATAGTCTATCTGGACTTCTCCAAGGCTTTTGACATGGTCCCCCACAGCCTCCTCCTTGAAAAACTGACACATTATGACCTAGACTAATGGTCTGTGCAGTGGGTGGGGAACTGACTGACCGGCCATACCCAGAAGGTGGTGGTAAATAGTTCATTTTCAAAATGGCAGCTGGTCACAAGCAGGGTCCCCCAGGGATTAATATTGGGCCAAATGCTGTTTAATATCTTCGTAAGTGACTTGGATTCTGGGACTAAGAGCACCCTGATGAAATTTGCAGATGACACAAAAATAAGTGGGATAGTGGATGCTCTAGAAGGGAGAGCCACCCTCCAGGAAGATCTGGACAGCCTGGAGGAGTGGGCTAGCAGGAACCATATGAAGTTCAACAGGGATAAGTGTAATGTCTTGCACGTGGGAATACATAAGGCAGGAATGCAGCTCAGACTGGGATCCCCCTGTCTGGAGACCAGCCCTGTGGAGAGGGACCTGGGGGTCTTTGTGGACAGCAGGCTCAACATGAGCGAGCAGTGCACTGCAGCGGCAAAGAAGGCCAGGAGGATGCTGGGTTGCATTAACAAGGGCATCACCAGCAGAGATAAAGAAGCCATTTGTCCCACTTTATTCAGCACTGGTCAGACCACACCTTGAGTACTGTGTTCAGTTTTGGTCTCTGCTATACAAAAAAGATGCAGACAGGCTGGAAAGGGTCCAGAGAAGGGCCACAAGGATGATCAGTGGACTGGAAGACCTGGTGTATGAAGAAAGGCTGAGAAATCTGGGTTTGTTCAGCCTTGAGAAGAGAAGGCTTAGGGGAGACCTTATTACCATGTACCAGTACTTGAAGGGTGGCTACCAAGAGGAAGGAGACTCCTTTTTTACAAGGAGTCACATGGAAAAAACAAGGGGGATGGTTGCAAGTTATTCCAGGGGAAATTTTGATTCAAGCCTAGAAGAAGATTCATACCAATGAGAGCAATTAAACATTGGAACATTTTCCCAAGGGAAGTGGTGGATTCCCCTACATTGGACAGATTTAAGACTCGGCTGGACAAGGTGAACTATATTTTTTTACCTTGAACAGTTGGACTAAATGATCCTTGAAGTCCCTTCTAACCTGATATTCTATGATTCTATGATTCATTTCTGATCTACTGCAATATTTTGTGATTACAAGCCTTTCCTCAGGTAGCAGTAGCTGGCTGTTTGGTACCAAACGTATTCACTGTTGGAGGAAAGGCTAAGTCTTACTCTATCTTCAACACTGTTCTGCAGCTTCTTAATGGCTATTTTCCCCTAGTCTTCCCTAGCAGCTGCTAGGGGAGCAGGATCTTGCACATCAGGAATTGGCATCTGCCTCTAGGAGGCTTGCTTCCATTTGTGCATATGGTGGGAACAGGGGAGGAAGATACGTGAATCTTTGCTAGATTTCCATCTTAAGAGTAATGACTTCTGTAGGTTCACACCTTGTTACCTGTTGAATAATTTCAGTGCTGGACTGACAGTTTCATGACTGACAGTTCCCAAGTTCTTGGGTGATGTGGCTGCTCTCCAGGGCTCTTCTCCACTCAGCAAGCCTTGATGCTCTCTCCTCTTGCTACCTCTAGGTGTGGCACCTAGTTCAGTGATAACTGTGGAAGCCCCAGACATCTGGGAAAAATGTATATGTTGCCTTTGTGTGTGTATGTATGTATTTGTGAACCGTATTTGCTACATCTTTAAAATATTCCTCACCCCTAAAAAGAGCAAGTTTCTTTCAGTGGTGCAAAATTAACTGTGTGAAATAGTTAACTTTTACTCCTGACAGTCCTTTACTTGTGGGAAGGTAAAGGATGTTGTACTTACAGGTACTGCCTGAGATCTGACAGTTTTTACAGGTATTTATTCAATACAATATAGCAAATATTTCCCAGAAATTTTCTACTAACAAAAATTTGAGGCTTAACTGGAAACTTTGCAAAAGTTCAAAACTGTTGCTTAAACTAAAGCTTTTGTAATTGATTAACACATAGTGGGTTTGCACACATTTTTTTCATTAGTTTTTCTCTCACAGAGACTGGCAGAATGATTATGGAAAGAGAATAACCTGTGTAGTTAAAGTAAATTTTAAGGCTCAAAAGTAAAACTGATGACTACAGAATGCATATATGCTCATGTATGTTCTCTATTTTGGATATTAGTACGAACTGGAAATAGTTCTTCTAAAACTGTTTTTTATTTTTCATATGCAGAGTTGGGTTTTTTTTCTGTCAAAAATCCCACTAAACAAACAAAGAGGCGCACACCAAAAGAAATGAACAGAAGATGAATGCATGTAAATAATTATAGTTTTATTCAAATAAGCATGAGAATGCATCCAAAGAATGAAAAGTTTTGGATAAATCTTAACACTATTTTTTAATTTATCAGTGAACTTTTGCAAGCTTGAAACAGCTTTCAACACAACAAATTGTTTCCAGGTTTGCTATTGGTGCAGTGTATTATAAATAAGTTTTTAAACATTATTCTCTTCTGTAATGTATTAAAGTACTATTGAATGGGGCAGAAAAGTAGTATGAAGAATGAAGAGTAAAGAAGAAAAAACTGCATTATTTAAGCACTGATTTTTCATATGTGTCTTTTTTGACAGTTTAGATTTTAGAAAAGAAATCTTACAATTTTCTTGAATAAGGAGAAATCTGAAACAGTGCCAAGAAACTTGTTGGTTAAACAGCTCATGCTTTTAGTCTTCTCTTGTTCAGATGGATTTGGTTCATGCAAAACTGAAACAGTTAATGACTTGGAAGAAATCTGATCCATCTTCAGATGGAAAATTTGCGCTCTGTTTTCCCACTTTAACTGGTATAAGACTTTCAGCATTATTCCTACAGAAAAAAATGGTTTACATGAGAATGGTTTGTGGGTTTGTGTGATCTTTATGTAGCAATGTTTTTTAATGTAATCCTCCATTCAGGCACTTAAGTTCATTATCACTTGAGTTCTGTTGTGGTTCTGCTGCTCACTTTATATTAATGACCTGGCTTGCTTTCTTAATTGTCTAGATGACTGCTACTCTTCCATTTTTCTGTGTCTACTTTTTATACACTCAGCACCATGATACAGGAGTATATCCTGGACATTTTTTTTTGCCAGCAATTGTCAGTCACAGGCTAGGCAAGCATGTGGAGAGCTTTTAGGTGATGAAATGGTGTATTTTGATATATTGCTGAGCAAAAGATACAAATAAAAGCTTTCATTTACAGCAGACAGTATACAATCAGTTTTTATTTATGTAGGTGCTATCAGTTGCCTGAAATGACTAGCAAGAATATTTTGCAGCCCTGTCCAGACTCTCAATGTGAAATTTGCTAATGAAACCTGGGCAGCTGTAAGAGATGGGACAAAGACTACTCCTAATCAGAAAAGCCAAACCCTTAGGTTTTAGGCTTAGGAAAGTGACAAACCTGGCTGTTCTGCTCCCTGAGCAAGGTTTGATGTGAAAGATTACTATAATTTCATTCCTTTGTCTGGGTCTTCCACCGCACATTGCCATCAGTTCTCAGCAGGAAGATCCAGACTCTGCTGATGATTGTATCCTCACTCCACTGCTCCCGCAACCAGTTTCATTACCAGCACCACTTTTGTAGATTATCATGCTTCTGTAAAACACAATCAGCTCAGAGAACAGAGAAAAAGATGCCAAGACATGACACTCATTGCTTTTGAGTTAAAACAGTGTGAATACTTCAGGGTTTGAGAAAAATTCCTGTGTTCATTTGGCAGGTTCTGTGTTCATTAAACCTTTTGGAATGTAAGTTAAATGCACATCTGCAATAGAAAGTTGAAGTGTTTAGCAAAACTTTAAAGAAAGTTTAAAACCTAAAAGAAGTCAGAGGAGGAAATGTTCCTGCAAGAATTCATGCTTTGGATAATCATAATTCTGCTGTTCTGCATATGACATTTAAAAAAATATTCAGTTTTACCAGCCCAACAAGAACTCTAGCTAAGTGGTCTGCTTCTTTCTGTATATTCAGGTAGACAGGTCTGTAGCATCTATAGACTAGCCCATCTTTCTTTTTCTGATAGCAATTACAAACGTGCACAATATATCATAGACATTCTATTTCACTTGCCTGATACTGGAGAATGCAAACACACTTCAGATGACTTTCCTTTCCCATCCAAAAAGTTGATTAAATAAGTTATTTGTGAAAATGTATACAGGTACTTTATTTTTCTGGGGATTCTCAGTCAAGCTATTTGATTCTTATGGGCATTAGACTCTCGACTCTTGAACAGACTCTGACTTGCCTTATTAAAGTGCCAAAAAGAGAAATACTACTTTTAGTATTTTTCTTGTAGGGCTGTATACCACTCTATGAAGTACAGGGGATTGAAGCCAGCAGTAAATATGCCCAAAAGAACAATGTTCTCAAGAATAATTTTTTGCCAGATATGTTTATTTTCATTGCTCTTTGCTTGTGAAAGTCTTCCATCTTGTTTGCACATCCTGGGAGATATTTTTTTAAAAATAATTAGTATTATTTATATATAAATGTAAAATATAAATATGCATATAAACCCATTTTTTTTAACGTTAGTTGTCTATATAAGCTATAGGGTTGCATGAATAAATAGGATCTGGTTTCTTGGGGGGGGGGTGGGGGGGGGTGGTGGAGTTTGGTTGCTTAACTGAGTAAAGTGCCTGCAAATCATCCAAGCATTTTCTGACAAGGGGAATAGATTTCCTCAAGGGACAAAATCACCCTATGTCAGAATAATCCTTGCTTTTTACTGTGGGTACCATGGGTATTGTTACATTCATTGGTATGTTGGTGTCCTGACTTCAGACCTCTTCTGTCTCTCTTGGTTTGTAAACCAAAGTCTCCCACCACTGGAGTAAGTTCATAACACAGGGAATTATAATGTCTTCAGGAAAACGGATGTCACTTTCTTTTCTTAACTCGCTTTCTATTCCTACCTGCTATAAAATCCTGACTTATTTATTGGAGCTGGGACTGAAGCTGTGACTCCCAGATAATACTGTAGCCATCAGCCTTTGGAGTAATTCTCTCTTCCTCACTCAATTAATCATTGGTATATTTGAAATTTTAAATACAAACAGATATTTGCTTTTAAGTGAGTGAACAAAGTCAAAGCTTTAGCATCCTTGTTGAAAGGTTGCTATTTCCAGAACTGTCCTTAGCTGTGGGTTTGATTCTGTGGAAATGAAAGCTGCTGTGATCCAAAATATTTCTCTCTCATGTAATGCATAGAAAATGCTTCGGGCTGTGCATTTAGTTAAAAGTAATGAAAATTATCCTTAGAGGTTTTAAAATATATCAAGTTGTAAATGGAAAGGTCTTTAAGATGTCTTGTATCCTGGTGGTTGGCTCTAGTACCTGGCTGTTACTGGGTAAAGAGATAAATAGAAGTCTTCCTGATTTGGTGTGTATTGAGCTTCATGACACATGTTTTTTGCCTTGTTAATTAGAACAGTGGGGTTTTTTGTCATTCTGAAACAGCTTTTAGAGGTGGAGAATAAATAAATAAGAGGAAGGGAAATGAACAAAGAAAGGTAAATATTAATACTTTGCATGTATAATCTGTGGTCAGGTGTATACACTGCCAGTGAAGAAGAAAAGCAATAACCCCCAACCCCACAGATGTGTGTCCATAAAACTGTTCAATGGGAAATCTCAGGATTTTATCTCTTTTCCTCAATCTCTTCTGTAAGTCCCTTTTAAGTATTTTTGTCTTAGAAATAATACGAATAATTTGTTCTGTGTCCGTTTAGGGGTTCAGGGCAGGTCTCCATGGAACAGAAAGTGTGCTCCCCCCTCCCTATCCCTTATTTCCCCCCAGACAGGTAGGCAAAAAGGGAGATCAGGAGTAAAAAGAGAGACTTTGCACTGTATTGGAAGTTAGCAAAAAGTAGTAAGATATATATAGTTTAACAGGGAACAGAAAGCAAGAAGAGAAGGTAGATATATGTACAAAGATGGGGGAAAACACAATAAATACAATGTAATACAAAACCAGAGGTTGGATGGCTTCAGATTCACAGGAGGATGAGGAATGGTGAGAAGATGGCTCCTGGCCACATGGAAAGGGATCAGCTTCCAGCTTCTCTTCCTCCCGTGCTGGAGACCACTTCCTGCCTCCAGTATCTGGTGTGGACAGGAAGGGGGAGGGAATAACTGCTTCCCCCCTGGGACCCTCAGGGTGTCCGGTTACTGCTCTCCTGGCCCCAAGCCTCAAGCCATAACAGTTAGATTAGAAGGTATTTTTGGGAGTGGGGGTTTTGGAGTCATTTGACATAGTCAGGTTTATTTATCATACAGCCACACATGTCTTTTTTCACCTTCCGATTATAACCTAATAACAATTTTATTCCTTCCATGCCCTGCTATTAAATCTTCACTATGTAATAAGACAATTATCACTGAGACCCTATATTTTTTCTTCTCCCTCTGTCTTCTTTCTTAATTTGATTTTTCCTTGACATGAAATGAATCAAATAAAATTTGGCAATGAAAAAAAATATACTGTATAGCTGATTTGATATGAATGGTCTACTGCGCCTCCCATAAAAAATATCCCTGCAGTACTTGGGTGCAATGATAATTCTTGCTTGTAGATATAGTGACATTAATTTTTGCCCTGTCTAGTACTTTCTTTATGCAGAATTCAGTAAAAATTGATTTCATCCTGAGTATATATTATACCGGTAAAATAATATTACTACTAGAAAGCCAGATAAAACTTTTTCTTATGCTGCTCTGAATCTATACACTACATCAAGATTATATCTCTTGAAACTGTGCCTTGAGATATCAGACCATCATTCAGAGCGGAAAACAAGAGTGAAGTTCCTTTATGTACTCTATTTGTGGTACAAAGAAATTTGCATTTGCTGCTGCTTGGTGTTACATGCAGACCATGGGAAGTAACTCAATCTCTAAATATCCAAAGGCTATTTGAGTGTATCAATCTACCATCTCAAATCTTAACGTCTTTTCAGAGTGGAGTTTATTTTTTTCTTCTAATTTACATGAAGAGTGCAAAAGAAGTAAAATACATACATATATATATACACAGATCTATATAAAACCAACGTTTTTTTCCAAAAAGTTGAAGTGACAGCTAAGTAACGGCATACAAGTTCCCACACTATACTTACTGTGCTGTCTATACAGATATAATCACTTGACTTTAGGCCACTTCCCGAAGGTAGTCAACTTTAAACTGAATCAAGAAAAAATTATGTCTAGGCCTTAATATGAACTTAATATTGTTGGGATAATTTTCTGAGATTGCAGTTTTTCTGGCTCTACCACTTTACAGATCCAGAAACAAGGGAAATTATTATGCTGAAAGCATATTCCTTTTAAACAAGGCAAAAACAATTTAACCTGAGTGAAGGCTTGCATCAATGATTATTGAACTGACGAACAGAAGTCACACACTGAAATCTTCATACTCAAAAATGGACCGAATTTTATCTTGTTACTGGTCTGCCCAACTGTCTCTAGCAGCTGTCAGAAACTTAACTGGACATTAAAAAAAACCCATTTAGTAGGAATGCTCATAAAAGAGAATGAAAGCAGTAAACATTTTTATGAGAAGAAAGGTCACAAACTATATTTGGACATATTACCTTGATAAGAAAGGGAAAAAAACCTACTGATCTAATTGTAATGAAATAATAACATTTTATATAGATAGAATAATAACTACCAACATAATTGTAACATACAGTTACTGACAGAATTGTAATACAAATTTAAGTCACTACTACCAATATGTTGTCTTTTCTAAAGCAGAACCTATTTATAACTAATTTCTAAATACCTGATGTATCTTAAAGACCAACAAGCACCAAGTAACTCCAACATATTTGGAGTAAAAAGAGAGAGAGACTTTGCACTGTATTGGAAGTTTAGAAAGATATATATATATATATATATTGTTTAACAGGGAACAGAAAACAAGAAGGGAAGGTAGATATAGGTACAAAGACGGGGGAAGACACAATGAATGCAATATAATACAAAACCAAAGGCTGGATGGCTTCGGATTCACTGGAGGATGAGGAGTGGTGAGAAGATGGCTCCTGGCCGCATGGAAGTGTCAGCTCCAAGCGTCTCTTCCTCCCATACTGGAGACAGGTACCTGCCTCCAGTATCTGGTGTGGACAGGAAGGGGGAGGGAAAAACTGCTTCCCCCTTGGGACCCTCAGGGTGTCCAGCCCCTGCCTGTCCTGGTCCCAAACCTCAAACCATAACACTTTTCTTCACCTTGATGCAAAATTGTCCCTGCAGTCCAAACTGTAGTTTGTGATAGAAGATGTGTGAGCGTCAGTAAGTGTTCCCTGAAATCTATGAGATTCAAATAGTTTGTCAGGGGTTGGGCAGGAAATGATTTCACAAAAAACTGAGGCCGTAAGAGACTCAGAAATTGTTCTTCAGAATTCAGCAGAAAATGAGCAGGTGTTTTGGAATCAACATGGACTAACTTTGTCAGTCACGACTGGAAGGAGGTGAACAACAGCTGCCTCCTGTGTGACAAGCACTGCAGTTCGTTTATTGCAGTCAGGGTCTGGTCCTGGAGTTAGTACTCATACATGATGGAGATAACTTAGAAGTCTGTGCAATATTAGGCCATTATTATCACTGTAGGTGGAATAAAATTAATTTGGATTATTCATCTCTTCCTTAAGAAAAGTTTGGAAATGTTGAGTGGGATTTTCCCCTCTTTATTCTTTGTTTTCATTTTCTGAATAGTATTACAATGTACAATATTGCAGTGTGGCTATCCACAACAAGGAATGACAGTCTTTCTTTTTCTTCTGTGAAAGAACTGTAAATAAGCAGACAAATCAAAACAAATCAAATGGTCAATAGAATTACTTGGTTTGACTCTGGTATAAGGAAAACTAATATTAGGAAAAGAGAGATTTTTAAAAAACAGCTTGCTTGCTTTCTTTTTTCTCTCTTTCCTTCTTTCTTTCTTGCTTGCTTTCTTGCTTTCTCTTTCTTTCTTCCTTTCTTTTTCTCTTTTCTTTCTTTCTCTTTCTTTTCTTTCTTTCTTTCTTTTTCTTTCTTTTTTCTTTCTTTTCTTTCTTTCTTCCCTTCTTTCTTTCCCTCCCTCCCCCCCTCCCTTCCTTCCTCACTTTCTTACTTTCTTACTTTCTCGCTTTCTCACTTTCTCGCTTTCTCGCTTTCCTTCATGTAAAAGGAAACAAACAAATATCAAAACCTGTGAGGCAGATTTGGTCTTTGAGTACTTAACAGCAACAATATTAGTGAAAAGAATCTCCATTTTTTTGACAAATGTATGCATCAAACCACATAGCAGTCTGATTTGTTAATTACTGGACTTACATATTTTGTTTCATTTATTTTACATCACTATAAATCTCACTCTGAAATTTCCTGAACTTTGAGACTTTATTCTTATTTAACATCCCTGTAACTGAGATGATCATGCAAAGCTGACAAGAGTTGTTGAGGAATTTAAGACATATGAAAAAAATTTTCCTTTTCTGGAGGATTGGATGTATGAGTACCTCAGGATGGAAAGAACTAGTGGGCTCAACCCAATTCTCAGTTCAACAAGAGGAAAAATCTCACCATGATTTAGGAAGATCATATTCTCAAAAAGATTTTGGTAAAGACCTCAGACTTCTGGGTCTTCAGTGCTGTTAAAAAATGGTATTTTAGTCCAAGGGTGTATTATCCCTCTGATGTCATGTATATGTAACCCTGCACATTAAGATAACTAGTAAGGTACAAGCTGTATATTACGTGTTGAGCAACTGCATGTACCATCTGTCATTTCCCAGCTCTACCAGAGATGCGTCTGATCTGCAATCACAGAAACGACAGTTTAGTGGCTGGCTGTCATGGTTTAGACCCAGCTGAGAGCAGAGCACCCCATGGTGGCTTGCTTGTACACACACAAAAACTCATACCCTGGTGGGATAAAAATAGCAGGAAAAAGGCAAGTCCCCTTGGCTGGAGATAAGGAGACTTTAACAGAACATGAAAGGACAAGAAACAACAATAATAACAATAATGAAACAATACCTAAAGTGAATGATACAGAACAAACCCAACCACTAAAGGCTGCAGCAACCAGATAGCACCATGTCAGAGACATTGGTGCATTTCACATTGCGGTTTTTCTCATAAACACTTCTAATCTGGGCAAGTGCATCAGACCTAACATTGAACTGAAAAGTAACTCTTGAAAGAAAAAGATAAAACTGGTCACTGAGACCAGTTTGCTGAGACTCTGTTGATCGAGTTTGCAAAACGCCTCTAGACTATTTAGGCAAAGTCTGGTTTATTCTTCTGTTGAAGTCTTGATGGTGTTGGGTTTCGTACTGTTGATAGTGTCTGTGTTTGTGTCTGTACTCTACTACAAAACAGCTTTTTATAAGTTGTTTGTAACAGGTAATTTTGTTTTATGTTATACAAATATAGAGGATCATATCCTCTCTTTGATTTCATAGTCATCCTCTGGATGCAGATGTGTACTGACTACAAGTAATATTTTAAAATCTGCATTGTCATTGGTTTTAATGGGAGGTAGATATGCTGCCACTTGGCACCTCTGAGCATCCCCCATACCTCCACCTAGACTCTAGTTGCCTAAATAGCTTTGAAAATTTGACAGGTTTTATGTTCTTTGCAGCAGCAGAATCTTTCAACACCATAGCTGTTCTACAGCTTGTGTATTTGTGTCCTCTGTTTTGTATTGGAATTATTTATTTGGTAAAAGATTAGTTATTTGTTTACTGAAACTCCCAATGCTCCTCACCCAACCCAATGGGAAATTTTTGCACAGCTTAGTGTTTTTACCTGTATTTTTTGTAAACACCTCAGGCCATTGTTAACTGCTGACCCTTATGTTATCTTGCTGCCAGTGTGTGAGCTTTTATGCAATTTTATTTTTTATGCAATTTATTTTTTATTTTATGCAATTTAGTTCTGTTATCAATTGTTTTCAGATTCTTTTTAAAAAGCTTAGCTTTTGCTATACAATGGACATTTCTTTAGATGGCATTGGTGAATCTCATCCTGCAGCAGTGCACAAGCAGCCTCTGTCTAGTATGGGGCTGAAAGAAATTGTATTAACCCACACTTAAGATTTTTTTTTCAAAATCTGTCACCTTCCTGCTATAGTCTGGTGTCTTCTTACCCTTGCATTTGTGGTATGAAAACTCCTTTCCAGAAGAATGTAAAGGCAGTTGACTCATCAGTAAAGTTTCACAATTAGTCCTAGATTTCACAGGGATGCTTTACAAAACTGTAGTTGTTGTTTTGGGGTGGAGGTTTTTTGGTTGCTTTATTGTTTGTTGGGGTTTTTTATGAATATATTTGTGCATGCGGCAGTCTCAAGTTGGCTCTCCACACATTTTTTCATGTTTATGGTTTGTTAGGGTTTTGTTAAATTTGAGATTTAGTCCAGCTAAACTCACCAATTGCAAACTGAGAATCTGTTTTTTAAAAGTATGTAATAAAATACAAATATTTGCTTATTAGTAAATCAGTACAAATTTACTAATTAGTACAAATACTAAAGCAAGGACTATTAGTACAAATATTAAAGCAACTTCATATGCTTAAATCTTTACAAGATCAGTTTCAGAATATACCCCCAATTTCATGACATTCTTTGCAAGAGATTATCAAGCAACCCTGACCTCTGTCAGCAGTCTGGGATCTCTCTCCTCCTTTATAGGCATCTAGTAAAGTAATAGAAATGCATACGGATCAAAGACACCAGTGCAGACAGCAGAAGGTCTTTAAGGAAGGCTGTGATACAATGGTAAAGTGAAGCCTGTGAAGTAACTAACTGTCCCATATCCAGTGCATCTGAGTTTTAAGGAAAAGTTCTTAAAGACCACATAATTATTTTCACAGCCACTTCCAGCATTTAGGTAGTCATTAATCAGCATTGCTTCAGCTTTTGCTGATAGAACAATTTTGCATGGAGTAGTGCCTCCTCGGCAAAGGTTGTCTAACTGGCACAGAAGAAAGGATAGCGCTTTTGAGCCTCCACTAAAGCCCTGGTTCTTAGTAGTTATAGGAATAAAGGAAAAGTCACTGAAAATAAAAACACATATTCCATAGCAGTTCTTATTGCCTAAATAACTTCATTTGGCTGTGCTGATTTCCTGTGTTATTAAATATACAAAATGCTAAACAAAATGATAAATCTTTTAATAAATGTTCTAATTTTTTCAGCTATACTCAGTAGCTTAGCTCTCAACTTGCAGAGATTTGCCTTTTACTAAGGAGTGTTTGTCATCTATGCCTATTAACTTTATAAATTTATGGTTTTTATTTCTTCTTAGTTAATAAGGATTATACTAATGTTCGCTTTACAAATTAAAGGATTTTCTGCCACCTGCCACCAGCAGACCCTAAACTCTTTCTGAAAATATGTGCTTTGCACTATTGCATTTTCAGCCAGATCAGTGATATGGAAAAGACCTGGGGAACAAAAATCTGCTTTTTTTTGCTATGAACTGTTGTACTGGAACTATTTGATGGATTACATTAAAGAACAGGATTTATCCATCTGAAACTGTAATTTTTAGTAGTCTGATTGTGGTGTACATAGCTGCACCTTACCCTAACTGCAGCAGTTTAAGACTGGCAATAAAGTCACAATGGTAAGACATGACAGGAAGGTCAAGTTAACTGATTTCTTGACCATCACCTCCTGGGATGATTCTCAAACAATGGAGTTAAATAAGGGTAAGCAGTGATCACAAACCTGTGAAGTGGAGGGAGGAGTCTGCAAACACATGTTGTGTCTTTCTGAGTCACCTGTGTTAGGGAATGAAATAAGAATCTAAACTCCCATTTTATTCAGGACTAGGTTGTAAACTTTAAGTGCAGTAATACAAGGTTAGCAGGTTTTAAAGGAGCCTCTTTCCTAATTCTGTGATTCTCAACAAATTGCTAAAAGTATCAAAAATTTATCCAGTTGTGTAAAAGAATTACAAAAAGAAAGGGCCTGAATGGGGTCAAGCCAAAATTTTTCGTTTTCACTTGTTAAAGCTTGTCACCAGGAAAACAGGCCTCATTAGCATATCACTATCAGTGCCACTGACCTGATTGGAGGGTGAAAGCATGAGGATCCCAGTAGTGAAACATTTGATGTATTGAAACATTTGACGTATTGTGGTTTATTTGGGAATCAGACGCTGAGGTTGGAGGCCTCTTCTTCCAATGCCCTTTGTGTGCCCTGCTCTCATTTCTGCTCCTTGCTGAGTGAGACTGAGAAGTCCAAGATAGAAATAGACCAGGGCACTGCAGAGTAAAGCTATGGGGCCCCTCAAATTCACCACTCAAAACTTCGGTCTACTCAGGGGATGCAGGAGTGGGAGGGCAATATTAGATCCTATAAAGCTGCAGTATTCTGAGGTAAAGTTTATGTTGTGCTAATTCTTTTTTCTTTTTATAAATTGGCACTTCAATCACAATTTGAAAGCTCTTTGGAGGAAAGTAAGAGGCAGAGTCTAGTGAAAAGAGAAGTGCCTTTTCTGTAGCATGTGAGTTGATTAAAAGCTGTTGAAAGCTTTTCCAGTCAATTACATTGTGCAAATTTATGAGGAATTGGGGCTTGTTTATGAACTGAGTTTCAGACTGGCCTCTATAGAGTGTTACAAGAGGACAGTAAGCTCAGTCAAGGTGAAAACCTGGCAACAGGCAAACAAATTTGCTAGGGAAGCACACAAAAATACAGGGAAATGAAGCATGCTGTTGTACAGTATATACTCCCTTTTCTTTCCTTGCTTGATATCCTTTTGACCTCCACAGCCAGTTTCAACTAAGCTTGGTTTTCTGAGCCTCATGAAATTCCTATACATGTTATGACAATAGATAGCTGGGCAGAGGGAAGGTTTTGGTTTTGCCCTCTCTAACCAAATCACGCAGCAGCACTGGTGCTTTAATTAAATCCAAAAAAGAGAGAGAGAATAATTGTAAATGTGAAGCATAAGATAAAAAGCTTGTACAGAACTTGTCCTGTTTGCAGTTACAAATCCTACCAAATCATCTAACTTAATGTATAGGCCTGATTCCTCTCTCAGTTTTGCTATATTTACATGCAAATAACACCTTTGATCCCAGGATATGTTAGCCAGCTACATCAATAAGGATGGAGTCTACTATTAATATTTTAATTTACATACTTTACAGCTAAAGAAGAATACATTCATTTTTATGTCATTACATCTTGTTGGAACTGTCTGAATCCAGGAACTATGACTTGCATTTTAAAAAAATCTGATAACGTGAAAAGCCTTATGCTAGAGTTAGCTCAGTTTTCTCAATGTCACTGAAAATTCTCCATTTTGATTTCTCAGACTGAGAAATTTGCTTTTGATGTGCTGGTTGTAGAGCACATTAAATATCCTTTAGAGACCACAGTGGTGACATTTCCCTCATGCCCAGCCATTTAATCCCTTCTTACCATATGACATGTTCTCCAAGTCTCCTCTTAGTAAAAGTCTATATAGCTGAGTTTCTTTGACATTCGTTCTCGCTTAGTTTCTCACTCAGGCTGAACTTACACTGCAAGGTTTTTTTTCCAAATCAGTTTTCTTTGGAGGATGAAATACAGAGTGGAACAGTGCTGAATAGCCTCTGCAATCTTATAATTACTTTGAAAACCTGACTTTTTCTTAACATCACCTATAATGTGACCTGAACTTTACAAGAAGTCTGATTATAATGTGAGAATAGATTAACAAGACTTGAAAGTATAGTAAACTGGCCATGGGAAGGATTCATTACCCTTAGTATCTTGTAGTACTTTTTATAATTTACAAAAGCTAGTATTCAAAGAAACTACATGTTTTTGAAGATTATTTTGTGGGTTTCTACTTCACTACTTCTTTTTCCAATTAAAAACTACATGCCATTTTTCTGCCTCATACCCTTTGCAAAGACTGGGATTTAAGTAAGATGATCCATGAGAGTGCTTTTGCTTTAAAAAGACAAAAATACTGAAGAAAAAAAAAAAAAGAAAGAAGAAAAGGAAAAGCAGCTGAAGAGTGTTGGTATGTGTGCATTTGATAAAGCAGATGGTGCATGATCTCTTAGTAACCTCCTAGCCTGCTAATTCCCTGCATGCACACAACTTCCTTATCAGTAGAAAAGAATTGTGTGGGAGTGAGACATTTAATTTGAGGAGGCTCACCTGTTTTGTTTGAGTATCATGAAGTATCTAAGCAGTGATACCAAAAGGGTGGAGTCAGATTTCAGCATTATATAGTTCTCAGAAGTTTTCCTTTTACTTTGTATCATGTTTGTGTCAAAGTTTGGAAAGGAAAGTCACCCTTGTCTGACTTTGCAGACAGTGTACCAGCAATCCACAAAGAACCTGCCCAAAACTGAACACAGCACTCAAGACATGGCCTCACCAGTGCCAAGTACAGGGGCACGATCACATGACATACCATTTCTGATACAGGCCAGGGTGCCATTGGCCTTCTTGGCCACCTGGACACATGGTTGGCTCATGTGCAGCCAGCTGTCCACCAACACTCCCAGGTCCTTTTCTGCCAGACAGCTTTCCAGCCACAATTCCCCAGGTCTGTAACATTGCATGGGGTTGTTGTGACCAAAATGCAGGACATGTTTTGTTTTGTTTTTAAATTATCATTATTTTCTCCTTACCAAAGATTCATTCTGATGGGTGATTATTGACTGTCTAAAGCATATTTGATTCTCTAATTCTGTGCCCTCCCAGACTACAGACGTTATGATTGCTGGGTCTGCAATCTGGTTCTGTTGCATTAAGAGCAGTAATTTGGCAGGAGATAAACCCCCTTGCGTTCCAGTTTATCCCTAGATATTAGAGAGGCTGGGGGTGGCTAGGTATAAGTCCTGAATAATGAAATGGTGTGGCTGATTGCGTGAAAAGTGCAATTTATTTGAAGCAACAGAGTACAGGTTCTTTGTGGATTGCTGGTACACTGTCTGCAAAGTGTGTGTACACAAAAGTTAAAATTATAAACTACCAGCGCACTAAGTTAAAAGCAACTCTATAGAGATTTCTAAGTTTCAAATTCTTACCCAAAGGCATCCCTATGAGGGGGGGAAGAAAGGCTCAGCCTGTTGACTGATCCCAGGAGTCAGAGGTCTGCAATGGTGTCTTCCCTGAGTTGTCTACGATGGTGTCTTCCCTCACATTCCCCCTTTCTTAGGCTACTTTTATATTGTTTTCTACCTTTAAGGTGGAGCTTGAGTGACTCTAGTCACACATACCTTTATTAGGATTGGTGTAAAATTTATGACAAGCAAAATTCACACAAAGGACAGTATTTTTGTCAAAAGATGCCAGACTGTTGGCTTGGGGTAGCAAAAGTACAGCTCATCAGTTTTCAAAGTAACACCAAGTTCCCATTTCTGCAGCGTCATCACAGAGCCTAGCCACGTAGTCTCCACTCCATTCCACCCCCTGTGTGGTTTTCAGGGTTGCAGATTGTGTTGCTCAGGGAACTATCATGGAAGAGATTCCACACATACCAGTTGTACACCTCCCTGGAAGCCTCCTTGATGTTACTTTCCTTAATGTGCGAATAACACCTCATTTTTATATCAGTTTAATTCCTTTAAGTTACCTCCAGTGTTTATCCTACAGGTTCCAACTGCGGATTTTGAAAAAGCTTTTGACAGCTTCATTTTCGTTAAAAAACTAGTATATTTTCAAAGTAGAAAATGACTCCATTTAGTTAACTTAACAGATTGCTGATTGACCTATAAATAAATAAGAAAAAGGATGAAGCAAAAAGGATGTCAGTAACCCCTGTTAGGCTTCTAACAAATATTGCACTAAGATTAATATTACAATTGGGTTGAATTGTCTTCAGAGGGAAAAGAAAAAAAACCCAACACAAGAGGAAAAGAGTACTTAACAAGCACAGAAATCTGCATAAAACCAAAAATGCTTTACATTCATCAAGTAGCTTAATTTTGTATTATCAAAAGGAACTGCTGTAGAACATCACTTAGGTACAACACTGCAATGAAATTGTGAAGAGTGAGAATTAATCTAGAAAGTTAACAATATCATTACAGTATCTTGCATGAAAATTGTAATGACTGAATGCAAGCCAGAAAATGTCCGTGCTGGATAATCACTTAAGATCCGAACAAGTTCAAGAAGGATCAAAGTGAAAAACATGGGTCAACATATACCAACAGGTACATTAAAAAGTACACTTAATTTGCCTCTCTCCTTATGTAGCACTTTGGTTGCCACACATGCTCTAAACTGCCTGCCGACAAACAAACAAACAGACTTGTTTGGATGCTGTTGCTGTTTATACCCAAACCATCAGAGGCAACCGTTCAGCAGGCATCTGAAAGTGGTAGATAGTCATCTAAGAAAAAAACAGTTCCCTAAGGAATGGATGGTGATACTTAACCACAAGAGAACAGACAAAGCTACATTATACTATCATTACCCAAAACAATAGGACAGGAAACTAGATTATTTGTTTTACTCCCTCCTAAATATAGTCAAAGTTTCTCTTTCCTCTTGAAGAATAACTGAGGATTCTCCTGTTTCTGGCTGCCTAGCAGTCTGACTTCAGAATGAAATACAGTTCTTCAGGTTATTTCAGTGAGCAAGGTTTTTGCAGTAGAGCCTTCAATCTGTGCAGGCTGAGCAGGTGTATCTACCTCTGAGCCTTGCACTAAATGGATGCTGTGACTACTACCATGATGTGTTTGGAAGGGTGCATCACAAGTAGCTGAAAAAATCTAAATTATCCTGCACACAATGGAAAGTCAGACAGCTAACTTCAGTACTTAGGATCTTAAGACCTGATAATAAGTATTTGGCCAAATGGGAAAGAAGATACAGTGGAAGAAGCAAGAGACTGAGGAGAGTGCCCAAGTTGAACAGAGCAGAGTCACCTCACCTTCTCTTCAGGGACATGTACTTGTCACTGTTGATTGAGAGAGAACATATATTACTGTATTTGAAACAGAAGGTAATAGCCAGACCTTTTTACCTGGAATCTAAATTTCCAGTGAGTTTGTGGATGAATTATATTGCCAAATTAAATGCAGTAGATGCTTGAGTGGGTTCTCACATTTTTGATTGGTATCTGTTGACATGGTAACTTGTGAAAAGACTTTGCAGATAAACTCCTCCATGAGAAATGGTTGCAAAATGATTGAGCAAATGAACTTTCTGGTACATGATAATATTAGCCTATTAATCAGGAACCTTCCCTGGCTTTGATAAGATAAATAATCTAGGGAGTCTAACCTAAGATGTCTGCACCTCACAGTTGTTTGCCATTTGTGAGTGATAATGAGCCTGGCCTCAAGAAAGAGGCAGGCAGTCCAGCACTGTGTAAGGGTGGTGCAGCATGCTTTAAATCATGTATTTACCAAATATAGGCTTTTTCTCCTGTTTATGAATCATTTGTCACAAGATTGTGACTTTTTGTTGCTTATTAATGCCATTTATTGACTCACAGACGCTACAGACAAGTGCAAGTCTTTGCTATGGCATCTTGACCAGACATTTTCTCCTCACTCTGAAGAGTTTTTAGTAATTCAGCAAGCAGCTCAATCTGAAATTAAGTTTTCTGTTACATTTGATCATGGTTTTAGTGCATTAGTAATTCCTGTTCTCAAGCAGGTATCTATAAAACTTTGAAGAGGAGTATCAGTGAATTTAATGTTAATGTTACAAAAATCTCTAATACTGTGTATAATAAACATTTTCTTCAAGTTCTCCTGGCTATAAACACTTTTGCTTCAATTTTAATAGAAAATTGATACTCATTACATATTTTTGTTTGGGGGCTGAATGACAAAGCATGTGGAAATTGTGGAATAATTGGAAATTGTATGAAATTGGTGGGGTATTTCTCATGTTTATAATCAGATATGGTTCCCCAGGACACAACCTCCTGAGACAGCTGCCAGGACTAGGCTGAAAGGAACTGACACAAATGGAAAAAAAATTTCAGTAAGACTGAGAATTTCCCAAGAACTGCCCTTGCTATTGAGACACAGTTTCCAAGTATACTGTTTGTTGTTTGGTTTGGTTGTTTGTTTTTGGTTGTCATTTTGTTTGTGTTTGTGTTTGGTGGATTTTGTTTTTGTTGTTTGGGGTTTTTTTCTGGCTGGGGTACTTTCCCCTAGATCTGAAGATCTAGGTTCACAGTGAAGGTATAGGCAAGGAATCCAGGCAACATTGATACTTTCAGTGAAAGTTTGCTCTTGAGCAAAGCTCTTGTATGTAGGTAGCAGGAGCTTTTATCTTTCCTTCTTTATTGTGATATGAAGAAAATTGGGAAATTTTCTGCAAATTAATGATCAGCTATAGTCACAAGAAGATGTGTGTCCCACTGCACAGTTTTGAAAAGTATCCTCTGAGGTTATGTAGGCTTGGTAGGTTTTTGGAATGTAGAGGTCATGTAAACATTTGAAGCAGATTTTCATTAGCTGAATCTCAGGTCCTGTACTGGAAAAGGCCTTTTGCAGAAAATTATTTGTTCGATACAGTATTTTTTTTCCTCTCACTGAAAAAAGTATTTGTCTTCTCTCCTGCATTTGTAAGCATGATTTTACTTAATAAAAGGACAGAAGGTCTGGATTGTTTTTTAGAAATTGAGAAGCACACTCTTAACATGCTAAGTACAGCTTCTATTTTTCAAGCAAATAAGCTAATTAAAGGTGCAAAGATCATCATATGACAGATGTTCAACTGTTTAGTGTGCTTGAACTTTTATATCAGGTTAGTATTTGTTTAGTGAAAAAGAGTAAATTATGACAGTTTTGAAATATTTTTAAAATACTTTTTCTCTTTCTTCCAAGTAACTCAGGCAGATTAAAACAAAGAGCAACCAG
Organism: Eurystomus glaucurus suahelicus; assembly: GCA_032159205.1. Classification (NCBI taxonomy): domain Eukaryota; kingdom Metazoa; phylum Chordata; class Aves; order Coraciiformes; family Coraciidae; genus Eurystomus; species Eurystomus glaucurus. Next base: position 9,586 of record JAVFHW010076063.1, on the reverse strand, counting down.
AGGGGCATACCAGTATAGAAGGCGGCTTTCTTCATGAGCTGACATTTTCCTTGTTGAACGTAGCTTGCCTATTTAGACAGTAAGGATTGTCAATGTGCTCTCTTTTTTTTTTCATTTAGGAAAGGGCTTGATTCTCTGTGAATGTTGGGAATAAGCAGTAAACTGCAAAGAGAGTACAGATTTTGTTATGTGCCAGATGATAGCTTGCTTCCCAAGATAACATAGACTTTTGCTAAAATGTATAAAGCTGTGCTTCTCCCAGCTTAAATGAGACAGTATCATGTGTTTTATCTCCTCTGCTTGGACTCCAAGTACTGTGTGCAAGCAAGTTGGAATAGGCCAGTTTCCTACCCTAATAGAAAATGTGCTTCCTGCATTAATTTTAACAGCATATCACTTTTCCCTCATATTGCAACGTACAGCACATTACTTGCAAGTTAAGCATTTTAAAAATTCCTGTGGATTAGAAAGAAAAATGTTTTATGAGCTTCTATCTAGATGTACAAAGGCAACTCTCTCCAACACAGTCACAATTGGCCAATTCTATTTATCAACAGAATAGGCCAATTCTACCTCCCAAAGTTAGCTGTCAGCTTCATTTCCACCCCCTGTTTCTAATGTGACACGACCCAGACAACTATCTTGTCATCTGGCACACAGGGAGCCAGCATCACCCATTTTTACTTCACAGAAAGATAAAAATCACAGGCTCCATTAGGAAATTTCATTAAATTCAAGTTAAATTGATACCAAAGTAATCTGGTCAGATGGCAAGCAAAAACATAACAGGAAAAAGTGAGTAAAGAACACCTTTTTAAAAAATTTTATTTTTTTTCTGGAGAAGAGAGGAATTTCTATGTGTGAAACAATGGCAGAGAAAATACCAGGTTATTTTGAGTTTGCACTCAAAGTTGCTTCATAGAGCAGAATCCTGAGGAGATGTTAACAAAACTCAGGTCATGGTTTTGATGTTGACTGCTGCATCTACAGAAAAAGTAAATTTTCCCTTCTATAAATGGTTGCATTAAATATTTCTGTGTCTTTGTGTCACTTTGAAGAGACATTCACTGTAGGATATATCATTGAAAGATACAATTTCTTCTCCTCCATTTGTAATCTTTCTGATCTAAAGAAATTGAACCAAACAGAATATTATTTGATATAATGTAGTTACAGTGATCTGGATCATAGGCCATTTAAATTAAAATAACATGCCATTTAGTTCTGTGGCTTTGGGAGGCATTTTACAGACCCAGATTCTAGCCAGTTGCCTAACCCATTTAAAATGGGTTAAAATCAGTTTGCTTTTCTTTAGATTCAAATATCCTAGATTATAGTATGGCCTTGATTCAGGAAAGCATCTTTACTATGAAGAATAATTATGAGTATGAAGTCAAAGTTAATGAGGTTCTTGACTTTCTATCAGGAGTATAACCATGCAGTGTACCTGTAAACCCAGAGAAAAAATCTTTTTGTGGTGTGACATGGAAGTTACAGAATTCTGAATTATTTAAAGTTGTATTCTTTCTACCAAGTAAATGTTCTGTTCTGTTTTGCTTAAGTTTTAGAGCAAAGTTTTAATTAGAGAGAAGTATATTATAGTAACCCGAGACATAATAATATTTTTTTTCCTTTTAATTTATCTAGCTATGCTTAGCTATGCTGAAGCCATAAAGTATGCTTCAGGGAAAGAACTTAGAGGAACAGTTTTGTCTTGAATTGGTTATTTAGTTCAAAAGTGGATAAAGATTTTTTTGTTGAGTGTTTCAAATAACCAACATTATATAAAGGGTAGTGGAACTAAGGTTAAGAACTTCTTCAGTGGTGCACTATGTATTGTATTGGAATGGTATTTAAAGATAGGTTTTGATAGAGTGGTAGAAAGATATAAATACATATAAATGGATTATTGTTTATACTTACCTCTGAAATTTGCAATGTTAAATTATTATAGAAATATGCTTTGGATGTTCTGCTTGTAAAAACATTTAATAGTATGTATTCTTTCATTTATGTATATGTTTATTACACACGTAAGCATTTTTTTTACTGTTTTACTACAGGATATCTATTTCAATATTAACAAGATAACTTAAGTTCCATTGTGTTTACTGATGTTGTAACGTAAAATGAAATAAAGGCCAACTCTGATCTTAAGAGCTAAGAATGTAAATAACAGCAACACGGGTCAAAAGCCGTTTGTGGCAATTAACAGGAAGAGAATTAGGAAGGCTGATATGGATCACAGACTCTTAAGAACTAGGCTGCAGGAGGAATATTCAGTCATCTTATGCTGTTTGCATTAAGTATTTTATAATTAAGGGTAGAGAATAGTCTTTGTCTGCATTTTGTTTACTTATTGTTGACCTGCAAAGAGCAAGAATGAGAAGCAGCTACTTCTGTCAAAAAGGCAATGTATTCTTGAGAGACAGTATAGACGGTATTTTAATCTTTGCTTGTACAGATTCTTTCTGAGGTTAAAAATGAAACCTGAGGTTTCATTTTAACCTGAGGTTAAAAATGAAATTAACTCTAAGAAAGGATAGATTCATCTTATATGATGTAATTTACCTTCAAAAACATTTTAATGTGAAATCATGAATATATATAAGATCAAGTGATCATACCTATAAATGTACTTAATAGCATATTTTAATTTATAAATAAGACCTTTTTCTTTCATTGTCTTTACAGATCAAAGAACCTAAGGAGAAAAAAAATGACAATACATACTTGTATTTTTCTTTGGAGCAGATGCATACTTAAAAATTCTGTTAACAAAACTATGTATACTGTTACTGAAGCATGCAGGTGGTACGTATTTATAAACCATCTATTAGCAGAAAAAGTGCACTCAGATTTATCTTAGAGAAGCAGATGAATCCGTTAGGGAGCCCCTCTGTAAAATGTTGGCTGAGGTTGCATGTAGTGATAAGTGCTTTTTTTCTATAAGCATAGAGGCTACTTTACAGACAGATAGATAACGCCCTCCATCACTGTTCTTGTTGCATATTTTATAGGATCACAGATACTAGGTAAAGAAAAGAAAATATGGGACCATATTGTCCTTTGTAAAAACATTTTCAAATTAATTTCCTGAAGTTTATACTCATAAGATTTGAATTAATTGTATGCACACTTAAAATAATATTTTTTTTCTCTTTCACATCACCATAGTGATTTCTCATGGAATAATATGACATTTCCATGGATGCTGAATGTATTTAAATGATGTACTAAAATGTCTTCTTGTGAGTTATTTGGTTTCTCCTAGCTTGCTGGCACTCCTTTACTCTCCACATTGCTGACTTGCAAAAGTGCCTAAATTAAATGGTATTCAGGGAACAACATTAGGCTGTCAAATGACAGCACATGAAGTTGGAAAGCAGCACTAACAGATTTATGCAGAGAGTAGAGTTACCTACACAGTATGACTAATTTGAAACTCAGCTAGCAGTAATGTGAGCATCTGGCATGAACAGTGTATCCACCTTTTAAGTGTTTACATGTAATTTTTACTGTTATGGATACTCCAAATAAATCTCTACAATGCAGTAGAAATCCTGTTGTCTATGTGGTCAAGGAAACAAACTGATGACACATCTGTCCTGACCCCTAAAAATGCCCTGTGTAGCAAGATCAGAGAAAGTAGCACTATCAAGTAGGTTGCCTCTTGCGGATTCTAGTTCAATCACAAGCTTTTCTCAGTAAAAATTCCTGGACCGTTTCTTTTTATGACTCTTCAGAACTTATGTTGAGCACTGGCTTGTAAGAAGGAGCCAGGCTAGATTTCAGTATATTCCTTTGAATTGTTCCTTTTTGGTAGACATTCAACACTGGTCCATGCCCCTTATTTCCCACGTTCTAAAAGGTAGGCCTGACTTTTACAAAGGTTGTAACATGGATTATTCTTTTGCTGCAGTAAGAACAGCAGGTAAGCATCTCTGATAACAGAGTCTTCAGTGACCAAATTTGGGTGTTTAGATGTTGCCATGCAAAAAATGAGAGACATTTGAAAAAATGAGGCCAAGGGATGACTGTCTTTTTTTTTTTCCTTTTTTTTTTTTTTTCTCCCAAATACTTTCTCTTTCTTACTAAGTGGTTGAGAATCAAATGAGATTTTTTGTTATATTGATCCACACAGTCCCATAAAACATGTTTTTGCTTCAGTGGTCCTCTTGTGTAGAAGTTATTTCCTCTCAGACAGGTGGTATTGATGTGTACAGGTGTGCAGGTGAAGCACCTATCAGTTTCAGCAATTGTGTTTCTTTGTACTACATACTGATATGTCCTACAAGTTATAAGACCAGGCATTATTCACTGTTCTCTGAATCCTCAAGTCAGCTTCTCTATGATGTACTTTTTCATGAATTCCAACTGCTAGACAGTCTTCGATTCTACTGGTGGCACGTTATTCTCAAGGAGAGATGTGGGCTCATGTCCCAGATCTACTGCTAAGCCCATCAACTTTTTAAGGGTTTGAGAGGATGTTCAGTTATGAGGAATGGTTTTTAGAATTAGAAGAGAAAAATACCAAATCTTCACATTTGCTTGCATTTTGTAATCCCATCAATGTCAAGAATAAATTCATACTTAGATATACTCACCGCAATATAGAATACATACTGCAAAAAATATTATGATAATGATGATGGTAGTGATGATCACTGCAACAAAATAGCATGCTGAAGAAGGAAGGGGATATTGCTACTCAAAGAGGCTGTCATGCTCAATCGGTTGCCCTGTCTGCTATGAGACCATATCCTTGATCAGGCACTGCAGTTAGCAGGTGTCTTTTATGGCTTCTTAAGTTGCCTTTTGCTGCAGCTTCCAGCATCTGTAGCTAGTCAGCATCAGTCATTCTGGTCTGCTCACATGACTTTAATGGGAAGTTAGGCTTTTAAATGAGGCTTAAACAGGTGAAAATGAAGTTAATGTTTGAGTATCAGCACTCTAACAAACCAGATTTATACTTCTGTTCATTAAGGTACAAATAGGACATAGTATACAGCTGAACTCACTGCCTGTGTATTGGTTCTGTCCTTGTTGTACTTGTAATGGACTTCTCTTGTGTCTGACTGTGGTTTGGAAAAAATATTAAAAAAAATCAGTTCCATGCAGGGAAGCAACTACTCTTTTTGCTTTGTTGGTTTTACCTAGCAGTTTCTATTCTGCCAAAAAGTTTGCCAAATGCCCTCCCTTCAAGCTATATTTCCTACCATCTGTGGTTGCAGCATCACAAGCCAGAAAAAGAATGTTATAGCAGATTATCTGTTTGTCAAAAGATATGTGTACTTTCTGTAATTTTACTTGAGTGTGAGGATGTCTTTTCACATTCTACATTAACACCTTTATACCATACAGACTGAATATCCCCAATTTTGTTCAGTAGCTGAGTCTAAAAACCAGCCAAGGATCTATGCAATGTTATATATGGATAATATTTTCAAAACAAAAATCTTAACAATTATGATTTCCTGTCATGCTCAGATTACTTAAACACATAAATAGTCTTACGTCAGTGTGTATTTAAACACTTGTTGCTAATTCTACAAATAAATTTCTATTTTCAAAGGCCCCTGTCCTAAAGATTTTCAACACTACATAAATATACGTGTTATAAGTAGTACCATTAGAAAAGAAATTAAACTACTCAGAGGTCTTTTTGCACTGCTGAGGTTAAACTTTAGATTAAAAACAGGAAATGACTGAAAAATGATATGATGAGGAGCTGGTAGGGAGGGGAGGGGTTTGAGCTGCACAGTGTCAGGACTACAAGCAGAGCTATAATCCCATTGATATTCAATCCCATAGACCCCCAGAGATCTTCCATCTCTGTTGAGAATTTTCTGGGGCTTTTTCAGTGGGTAAAGTCCAGTCACTGCTTAGATGGTAGAAAAAAAAATTATATAATTGCCAAGTATTGTCTCATTTGATTATAAAATAACTGAGTCTATCTCTCTCTATATTTTTTCAAACTTCTCAGAGCCAAGCTGCAGATATTTGGACCAGTTTTAGGGATTCAAACAAAAAGCCTGATATTCTACAGGCAGTCTTTTGCTCCCAGAATTGTTCTCATGGGGAGAGGGCATCAACTACACTGCTGGTCACAATGCACAACTGAGGAACAGACTGGAGCAGCAGTTGAAATTACCTCTACTCATTTCAGGTAAGTTTGATACCGCCTGTTTTAGCGAAGTTCCTTATTGTGATGTGGTTAAACTGATTACATATTGTTTAATGGTAAGAAGGAAAACCAAACCTTAAATGTTGAGGTTTATGTTCAATTCACCAGACCTACAACAGATGCTGTTAACTCCTCTTTCCCCCAAAATAGAGGAAAAGAAAGAGAATAAGGGAGAGAGACTTATGGCCCCCTCCCCTCCCAGATGGGAGAGGAAGGGAATGAGAGAGAGACTTCTGGATTAGAAAAGAAAACTAAAATAGCTTTAATTAAGATACTACTAATAAAATAGGATATAAACAAATATACACAAAACCAGTATCGAACCCAGCCTCCTCCCAGTGGCGATTACATTGCTGTCACCACCGAGGCTGTGGAGCAGGCACTGGCAAAGTTCCAGACTGGGCTCAGCAGCTGATGGGAACTGCGTTCAGGAGCTGGGTTCAGGAACACATGAATCACGGTCAAAGGCAGGGCTGAGAAGAAAGAAGGCTGAAGGGAAGGCAAGAGTCCAGAAGGCAAGAAGGCCCCCAAGGGAAGCAAAGGGATGGGACCTTTGTGATCCCTCGGCTTTATACTGAATATGACGTATATGGGATGGAATACCTCATTGGTCAGTTTAGGGTCACCTGTCTTGGCTGCTCTTCCCCGTAGGTGCAGCCTTTCACTTTCTGCACCCCTCAATGTGGTACACAAGATTTAGCAGTGGTCTTGGTCTGCACACCAATCCTTGGTAGTAACTCTAGACATCAAGTGTTATCACTGCTAGAAGCAGACACTGTCTGCAAAATAATGCTGTTAGCTTCAGAAAATGCAGTTAGTTAGCAGAGACTTAGCTGAAAATTAAAATCACTGGACAGAATTGGTTTGGTTCTAACTGAAACCAGGACAATAAAACTCAACCACATCCATTCACAGTGTGAATGCAGTGAATATTCTGTTTGCAGAACCAAAAGATTTAATATAATCCACGTACTGTAGGTATTTAGTTCCTATTAAATTAGCAGCTATGACTGTACAAATGTTGATGGTTACTGTACAGAGGCTGATGGTGATTGAATTAACACCATCTAATGGTACAGAAAAATATTTCACTAGTCACTTCTATATCTTATACATAAGGAACTGGGATGGCCAGCCATTTACAAACAATATAATCTGAGAAGTGGGCCTTAGAAAAAACTGAAAGGAAAATCCTTGTTGTTAATGCCTCCTAGCCTAACAAAATATACCTCTGGGCTCTAATAAAAAGAGAAAGAGGATAAAACATTAGATTAAGACATGTTAGCTTTTAGAAACATGTCTCCTAGTTAACTAGTTGAACTGTTCTGAGAACAGTTCAATGGTCGCCTTTTTATATATAGAGGCATATAAAGGGAATCTTGTAACTTGATGACAAGAATGGAACATAAAATGGAGAATCTAAGGATGGGATCAAGAAAAATAATTTTGTGATGAAAATTATTAGCAGTAAGTAGGTTAAATGTCCAAGGAGCAGCTGTAGAATACCAATCTTTTATTTGCTTGCAGAAGAATAACTGCTGTAGAAAAAGTGAGGCATAGAGAGATCTGAAATACTTTGTTTTCCGTAAGTTATCATTTTGGATGGATAAAACCTCACAATGAGAGGTAAAAGATTTGTTCCTGATCTGTCACTAACTTGCAGGAATATAAACAAACACATCTCTATGCCTTTGCTTTCCCAGTAAAGATACTGCTGCGTCTTCTCATGTATAAGCATTTTGAGAGAGACTTTACTGTTAGGTGAAAGCTAATTACGTCCTTTTCCTTACGGAAAGATATGGAGAACTTCCTTGGATTTATTTTCAGAACTTACAGAAAGTTTTGTCTTTGATGGTAAAAAAAAGTTTAAAAGAGAAGTTGAAACACGGTATTTCTTTCAGGTCATTTGTCCTTCCTGTCTTTCATTCATTATTAAAAGAACAGGACTTTTCAAAAGTGTAGCTGAAAAATGTTGTTTCTTGTAGCTGGCATTTTCAGTCTTCTTACAAAGTATGTTGGGCAAACTTAAGGCAATGCACTGTAAGTGCAAACTCCATTTATTTTCTTACTAAGGACAGTATCTCGCTCCTCTTTGTTCTTTTGAACAACAAAGAAGTCAATCATTTCCAAGGAACAATTACAGGCTGACTGCATCAGTTTTATGTATAGTCTAGTACTTCGAAAACAGAAGGAACTTTATTGTGATCACATTGATTTAGTTTTCAATGTCCAGTGAAGTGTCTGTAGAACACCCTAGCTGAGAAATAAATGTAAAACAATTAAACCAAATACTTAAACTTTATGTGTGTCTTTGTAGCAAAGCAAAGTGCTGTCATACTGACTAATATACCAGTCTTTTGTAGTTCTTGAGCAACCTCTGCTAGCAAGTGAAAATAAAATGCTCTCATTAAATTTCTTCCTTGCAGAGTTTCATCTTTTCGTCTCTCTCACAGATGTGTGGGAAGTACCCAGAGCACCTGGCATAGTTACAGCTGCACTGACAGAACTGAAACAGCTGAAAGTAGTATAAATTGTTCACAGTGCTCCTGAGCATGTCTGTGTTATAAACATACCATCTCTATTTAGTCATTTATACTGTGGCTGAAATATGGCTGCATATACCATGCAAGCAGTGAGGGAAGAAGATTGTAAGGGAAGCAAGATCTCTTCAGTTTCAAAAGAGCCATCAGTTGTGGCCAGGGAAGATATTCAGCCTGCTGTCTGTTAGATTAAAGGGTTTAAACACTTGTCTGGCAGTTCACCTTTCTCAACCCACAGGAACACAGGAAGAGCTGCAGTGCTCACCTGTCTAGAAACCAACAGAAATAAAAAACACAAGATAAGAAGGAGGAAAAATGCAAATAGGCTAAAATAATACTGAGGAAAGTAATGCCACATTATATATTAATACAAAATATTTGTGCCAAGAAGGGCAGCAGATTTATGATTCCGAAGGTAAGATGAGGTTTTGACCCTATATCTCTAATTTGAGGTAGAGAGAAGATAGTTTGGTCTGTCATAATATGTGGGCTAAGTGAGACTTTAAATGAGACTCTAATAAAGTCTTAAGCCACCACCCTGAATAAAAAATGAAAACATCCCAAATGACACTGCTCTATAGTGGAATTTATTCTGTGTGTCTAGGCCTCCTATAATGTATTTTAGCTCATGACTTTTAATAAGCAACACCATTTACTATCACTGCCTTTTAGTTTATTATGAGTGGGTAATAAATCTATGACTGATGAGAGATCTTTCTTGCTTTTACTATTCAAGCTTAAATTCAGCCATTTACTTCTAGTGTTTCTGGTCTGTATTTCAGATTTCTATTTTTAACTCAGGTTTTTCATTTTGCCTGTGTTATTTCACAGTAATAACTGTGTAAGCAAATACCTTAAA
>JAVFHW010076062.1:0-15344 GCA_032159205.1 Eurystomus glaucurus suahelicus | reverse complement strand
TAGTATCTTCTTTCCTGTCACCCTGGGATTTGTCAGGTGTAATGGAAATGCCAGCTGCTCCTTGTTGCTTGCTCAAATCACTGCTTATCTAGCTGGTGTGTCTTGGGTAGGTGTAAAGATCTGGTTTGCACAAAGGAGAAAAATAAAAATCTCAAAGTAAGGAGTACAAAAACTGTAAAGTTTTGCTGAGAGAGAATCTGCATATCAGAATAAAATAGCATGTTGTGGATCAAAGGGGCATTTTGTAAATATGTAGTTAGTTTTGAAAAGCCAGCACAGACATCTCAGCCATGAGAAATCAAGCCATTGCTTGAAATATATAACACAACACCACTGCAATTTTCTCAGAATCTGGTGAATGTTTGGACTTTGAAATGAAGACATCATGCCTGTTCTTAAGGTTTCTGAAACCATGAATCTGGGTTATGAAAACAAATGAAATGGCTTAAAAATTGTAAGATAAAGAAAATTAAATTAAAGCATATTGATATGCATCAGCTTTCCAGGGTATACTGCTGGGGTCTTTTTTCCTGGTGTTGCGTATATGAGGGAAGATGATACAACTTTTCCTGTGAAGAAATTTTGATACTTAAGGGTAGGTAAAATTTTCACTTTCACGTGAAAGAACACATGGTTATGGCAATCTCTTTGTAAATGACAGTATATCATTTTAATGCTGGGAAAACACAGACATTTTTGATAAATGCAGCATTTCAGAGCCTTTCAAGATATCTCAAACTAGAGAAAAAAAAAAGAGTGAAACAAAATTGCATGTTATTTTTTTAAATGTTTGCTCAGCTTTCAAGTTTGACTAGTCAGGCTATTTAATGATATCATATCTACTGTCTGGGTTTTTTTTTAATTCTGTCATTTTATTGTAGCATTTAATGTGAAATTGAGTCATTTGTGGTAAAGAGCTTAGATTAAGAATTAAGCAAACCAAAGTTTGCAGATGTTTCATGGCAAGGATTTGTTTTGTCTGAAACGTACAGAATTTTAACCACATGGAGTTAGATCACCCATTTTCAATACTCACCGAAATTTTAATTCTAGTTCAACTCGTAAACTTTCTTCCTATGTGATTGTTGTTTTGTGTAACTCATCTGATGTCACTGACAATTTACATTAATAGAAGTGCAAATTTTTTGCTCTTATTTTTGTTACAAGCTTCAAAAAACCATTTGAAGTCTAACAAGGACAAGTGAACAAGGAGTAGATCATTTTGTTTCAAGCTTATTTGTGTTAAAGTATATCCTTATCAATTCATACTTGGTACAATAAAGTTTCTGAGAAGTTGACAGATTCTGTTCCTGCCTGTTAGATTTTGTTTACCTCGTAGAAGTGAGGAGAGCCCTGTTTATCACAGAAATGCTCTTATGAGTTTGCTTTGCTCGTGAGTTTGTGGAAGGCCAAAGGTGAAGGATTGACAAGAAAATTCTTTCACTAACACAAGTATTTCCTGTAGACAGCAATTACATACAGGTCTGTGAACTTTAGATAGCTACCCACAAGTATTTGAACTGTGAGCTCAACACAGTGTTTGTTTAACTTTCCTTTATTTCTGTATTTCCAAGATATCTGGTAGAGACTTTTCAAAATGATTTTTTTTTCTTTATGAGTTAAAAATCAAATAATGCAAGTATTTGACCATTTTAACACCAATTTACAGTCTGTGTACCACAAAATAATTGGTTAAGTAGGAAGCATACAAAGGAGTTCAGCTTTTTCCTGACTGTTAGTTCAAGCTATGATTCTAGCCGTGCTATTAAAAGCTACTTTATATGTAGCTATTTTACAGTTCCTTTGTCAACTCATTGTTTGATGTTACATTGACTAGGAGGTTTCAGAGCTTGATTTATGAGCTTATTTTGGAGTAAATAATTATATTTCCTTTACTCTGTGGCTCGTACTCCAATGGAAGTGTAGCTAAATGCTGCCTTCAAGTACTGTGTTTTTTTTCCTAACTAGTAATAGCATGTAGTAATGATAAAGGAAGTCTGGCTACTAATGACTACCACTAACCTAGTACAATAAAGAAAAACGCTATTTCAAAGGAAAATATATTCTGTTCAGTTGTAGGTAGAACAATAGACTGGGAGGTATTATCTGTTCTGTTGAGGTAATGGCACTTCTGCTAAGGAATCCTGATGGATGGGATGGTGACCTTCTCTCTGCAAGTTTCTGGAGTACAGGCATCTTGGATGCCATAAGCCTTTTTCCCATGTAACCATCCAAAATATGTCCATGATTCCTTCTCCTGAGGAAACAAAACCGTGATTTTCTACTAGTACTTTAAAAAGTCACAAAGGAATCCAAACAAAAAGTGAAAGAGAGATTCCTCTTACTCAGTACCAACTATCCAGGCATTTCTGAATAGGGCAGGTTGTAGCATCCAGAGCCTCTTCAAGCAGAATCCCTCACCCTGGCCTACCAATGGGAAATGCATCTCTGAGACGCTCTGGTTTAGATACTGAGTGCCAAATGTACCCTGTGGATCCAAAGTAGAGTACAGCAGGATTTTTTTTTTTTTCCTCACTTAGCTCCCTCTCACTTCCCAATATGGTCAAATACAGTGCACAATGCTAGTAAATTGTCTTTGGTATTGTTAGGAGTCATTGACTGACTGTGGTTTATCATCAGATAGGATTGTCCAAGAATGCTAAACTAGCATTATGAGAAAATAAGTGGCATCAGCATGAAGGCTATGCTTCAGTAACTAGAAGCATATGTACTGTGTTGAGACTAAACATGTCCAATGTTATGAAATTCCAAAAATTAAATTGTTTCAATTGTTTCCTGATCAGAGCAATGTTTGAAATAGCAAAAAAACTACAGATGTAGGGAAAAAAAAATGCTGTCCAGAAACCCTTAAGGAGTTAATTTCTTAGCGATACTAAGAATGCACACATCCTGTGGAATGTAAAAACTCCTTGAACACTGAGTACTTCAGTTATACAAGCCTTAAAATTACTGCTTTGTCTTCAATTTGTTCTATGCATCATGTTGTATTTTTACCTTACATGTAATACTGTTCTGATTTGTCCTGAGAAGGAAAAGGACTTTGACTTATATATTCTGCCTTACTGTATCCTGCTGTTTTCGAGTATGGTCATATTCACCCTCTGTGCCAGCGCACACACTCACAGCTCAGTTTTCCCTTTTGGTCAGAAAGGGGTCTAGAACTGGATTTAACCATCTTTTCAGTGCCTTTAAGAGACATTTACCTTCTTTTCTCTCCCAAAGACTTTTCCTTAAGGCAGTCAGTTGGGTATTTCAGTGCTTCAGGATTAACACATAGTGGGCTTTTTGTTTCACAGTTTTACTTTGTCCTGTTAAATGCCTAATTGCCGCCCAGACGTAATATTTGATGAATATCAGCTTGTACTCCACTTCTTTTCACTGGCCACAGGCAGCTCTAGCCTGTCCTCTGCAGAACATCTCCTGTGATACAGTAGCATCAGTCATTGTAACTGACAGCACTGTTCAAATGCTGTCTGTTAAAGGAAGGAGTAGGGGTGAGTTCGAAAGTGTTTTGCAGGCATATGCTGATGAAGTGCTAAAAAACTTTGAAAGGGCAGTGTTTTATTTATGGAATTCTATATTGGCATTTTGTGAATGGCTCGTATAATTTTCAAATTATACTTTTGCATGTAATTTAAATGACCTGCTCTCAGCAGGTGTTTGATCTGCTAACTGTCTGGAAAAATGTAGTTCATCTTTCTTATTGCCTTACTTACTGATTTCCACAGGCCTTTAAGGGGGAGAAAGAGGTTTAGGCCACTGATGGTGATGGATTTTAAAAAGTGTATTTCTGATGCCCAGATTTTTAGAAGTAGTATTGTCACCCAGTTTGAATACTAGGAATAAGTTGGAAAATAAATAATAGCTAAATAATTTAATTTTTTAAAAATTCTGTTTCTGATTTGATAGAAAGAACAATACTGACTCCTTTTTATAAAAATATATGTCAAAAGAAAAGTAGTAGTAGTGTAGCTATAAGAAAAATTAAGGAACCAGCAGCAGTATCAGTATTCTTTTGGGCCTTCATGTGCAAGCATTACAAGAGCCTGAGATTTTGTCTGGTTAATACAAAATAAAGCAGGTTGTAGTTACCCTTGCTTTGCAGTGATCGTGGAGACATACAGGTTTACAGTGTCATATGCTGGCATGAGTGGTTTCTGTGTATTTTTTTCACCATGCTAAGAAAAAAACCAGTCTTAGGTTCTGTTCTGAAACTCCTCAGTCATCTCTGGTTTAGGTTGTAACTCAAGAAGCAAAGTGAGACTAGCTACTTCAGAAGAAAATTGTTAGGAAAAAAAGTGGGGTTTTTCCTCAAAAAAATGCTTTCCATATTTCTCAATTAATCAAGATTAGTGTTTTGCTGCCCTTTTTTAGAAGATTTTTAAAAACAAAACTTTTTTTCATTTAATTTTTAAAGATTTAAAAATACTCATTTTATGACATCACATAATGAAAGAGGTACTTCATTTTTTTATACTCTTCTTAAAAGTTTCTCCTCTTAAAACATTCTCAGCTTTTGTGCTTTCAGAAATTTCCTGGTGGAAACAGTTTTAAAGAAATGATATGAAAAATGTTTTTCCCAGATTTTTATCTTCTCCTCACTTTTTTTCTTCCTCCAGTAGAAAAGATATTGTTGGGTAATAGTTAAATAGTGAAAAAGAAGAGAGAAAAGAGGCAAAAATCCATTAAGCCAAACAGACCAAATCCAAAGACTTATAGTCAATGAACTTCAAGAGGTAAATATTTATACTTGAATGTGTAGCTCAACAAGCACCTCCAGAAGGAGTAACAATTATTATTGCATCTGTGAGAATAAAGTCAGGAAACCCTGAAATATTTGGCTAGGTTTCACCTCATCTAACTTGGTCTTATGAGTCTGGTATGAGGAAATCATCTGTGTAATGGAAGGAGATGAGAGATAGTAATTTATTCCACTTGTATTATTAGGTGAAGTTATACCAGATTAATTCATTAATGCCTTGCTTTTGCCTATGTAATTTTCATACTAACAACGATATCTGAATCTCAACCTAATTTTTCACTTTAACTGTTTGTTTTTTTTTTTAATATACTATTGTAAAGCAGATAAACAGCTGTCTGTAACAAAATAGGCAAAACATACAAAGTCGGTTACCCATTCCTGGATGCCTATGAAGCTTGATCTCATTCCATAAACAAGCAGTTTATTTTCAATAGGCAGGCATGCAGTGGCTGTTGAAATCAAGTTAATAACTCAGCCCCATTTCACAGGAGTGGAGTTACCAGTAGGAAAATGAGGATGAAGAGAAGAATGTCATGCCTCTACTCCACTCCAATTAATAACGCCAAATGCTGCAAGCATACTGTAATATGATCCATTAGTGGCTTTGCAGCTCCCTCTCTCCAGTTCTGCTCCAGAAATAGATGCATTTCAGTTCTGTTCCAAAAAGCAGAAATAATAATAACATTTGCAGAGGTGGGTGAAAGCTAGGCTTTCTGAGTGTTGTCAGCAGAGAAATTTGTGAAAAGGTTAGGACAGGTTGAACAAAACTTTTAATGGGAGTTCTACAAAACTTCAATATATGTCATTTTACCCAGAGTGCAATGTTTTTGCATCTTTTGGGCTTTACCTTTTTAAGTCTCAGGTTTGTAACTACATCCTGCACGCATTTAAAAAAAAAAAACAAAAACCACGCGCTTAGAAAACATAACATTTGTCCTAGTAATGATAGTTTTGAAATTCTTAGTAATTAAATGTATTTCGCTGCATAGCTAAATATTTTTATTTGAAAGATTGAAGTATGTGTGGGGTTAAGAAGAGAGGAGGTAATTTGCCATGACCTATTTTCATTCCATTCCAGTCAAAATTGCACCACTTAGCTGAGTACTAAAAAGGGATGCCTGAAGCACACTTGCATTAAATCATCTGTTAATGTCAGGCCAAATTTCTGGTCTCCTGGCTTGTAGGTGGTGACAGCCCTCTGCAAGGGATACCTGTGTTCTGCGCACTCATCAGAAACTTTTATGTGCCAGGATAGCAAACAAGGCCTGAAATATTTGTACTTGATGTGAAGAAAGATCTCCAAAGACCTAAGATGAAGAACTAAGAAAACAGTTGGAAATACATATCTTTGCTGTAACCAGCTTTGAAGTAATGGCAGTCTCTAATTTAGCCAAAACATTAATGTTCTGGCACAAGAGATTAATAGGATTAATTGTTTTTGTAAATTGAAATATTTGCAAATTCAGTCATGCTGTGAAAGAAGTATAACTTCTCCAAATTTCATGCTATTGCATCAAAATTAGGCTTCTGAGCAAGTATCACGGTTAACTACTTGTTCCCTTAGTCCGAAAATCTAAATAAGATAACAGTTTCCCAAAGCTGTTCTAATATGTTTTGGTGTCTATCTGGAACAAAACAACTTTTTTTTTTTTCCCCTGTTTGTTTTTATCCTTTTGATACCTCTTTCATCTGTTTTTGTTTCCCATGGAACCAGTAGGTAGGTCCCAAGTACAATGCAATGTAGAATTGTGTTCAGAGTTCCTGATTTAGGAAAACATGCAATCATGTATATGTAAGCCACAAAGGTGTAGTTTGCAAATGTTCCTTGTAACAGGGCTCCTTTCAACACAGCATTTTGGTAGCAGATGGTTTCCTGCCTTGTCCCATCTCCTCTCTCCCTCTCCAGTGCCGTGTCCAGTGGACAGAGATGTTTCAGAGCAAGAAGCTCTGCCTGCACAGGAAGCCTGGGTGTCAAGGGCCATGGCCAGGAGCCGCTGGGTGAAATTCACTCAGAAAAGGGGCTTGGAAGGTCTGTCACTGCCATAAGATGATCTGCATTTACAGTTTAGCACCATTGCTGTGCTTAGCACTATTGCTCTAGCGCTCTATGTGCCAAATGAAGTCATTAGCAGATTTGAGATCTATCAACCATCTGTGCTTCATATCTGTTGAGTGGGAAAGAGCAATTGGTGTGGAGCTATAGTGGGATGTAGAGGTGCTAGAAGATTTCTGGGTATGTTTTGGTCGTTTGAATTGGTGTGACTCTTGCATAGCATTTACTGCCCACCCCTTCCTCCTGGATAATGCTTGAGTCTCTTGAGAAGCCTGTTAACATGAGAACTGGTTTGTGTGGTTGGCATTCTCCATGCATTGCATTGCATGGAGAATGGTACAGTGTCTGTTATTAAATACTTGCCAATGACCAGGAATACCCAGCCAGCTCTGGTGTGAATGAGAAACTTAATAATCCATGAAGGTCTTTTTTTTACATCTTTAATTTACATTACATTGGGTTCATAAATTAGGGGAAAAAGTGTTAGTTATGGCTTTTATTCCTGGTGGTGGGTTAGAATACAGTAGCTATGACACACCATTTACAGAGATGGCTGGAGCTGTTGTATATCGAAGCTGAAAATGATATTGACCTGTCAGTGCAATGTACCCTTTGGTAAGTCCTTTTTGTGAGGGTATTTTACACATGTTGTAAGAGCTGCCTCACTGTGTTGCAGTGTAACATACAGGAACATGTGGAGACAGAATGATTGATTATTAGTCCTGGTGTTTGTAACTTGAGCTGTGCAGCAAGCGTTAGCCAATAATGATTTGTTTTCTTTCCCTTACTCCCATATTGACATTTTTCATTGTCTTAGTGCCTGGAATTCCAAATCTGGAATGTCCTGCTATCAAGTCTGAATCTGCTCTATTTAACCTAAATGCAAATCCATAGTATAAGGAAAGCGATATGAATGGGGTCTGAACTGAAAGCCAATCCAACTTATGTTGAATTGAACTTACGTCAGTATGTTGCCAAACTGAAGCCTTCGTACCTTGTCATGTGCAAACACCAAAACAAATTTTCATGGCTGCCCACTGGACTGCGGGTCTGGCACAGACAGAGGTTGCTCAGACGGTAGCTCCAGACATCTTGAGAGCAGAGACCTGCTTTACAGGGTAAATTTACAGGTAAATATGTCATTCAGAGAGGAAATCAAGTCTGGGAAAGATTAAGTTTTCTGCTTGGGCTACCTCACTGAGTACAGGATACCTCACAAAAAGATGTATGGTCTCTTAGAAGAACAAATCTTTTTACTTTATTCGATCAGTTTATGTAATTTTTATTTTTTTTTTAAGTGGCAGTTGCTTTTAAGTAAACTTGCAGGATTTATTGCCATGGAGCCAACTCAAACACTGAGAACTGATTCTTTCAATTGTTAGTGAGCTGTATGGCCACACAGATGATGACAATAAGCCCTGAGAGCTCTAGGATACTCCTAAGTAAGTTTTGCATTGCAGAGGTTTGAAAAGTCTGTGACTCTCCCCTAAGAATTTTCCCTCGGTTCTCATGCTCTGAGACGTGTTATTTCAGAAATTTTAGAAATGGCAAGTCTTTGCGACTTTGAAGTTTTGAAGTATGTGGGTATTTTTCCTTATTTGTGGGTATAATAAACTCTGTGAGTACTCTGTTCTGCCTCCGTATGTGGATATGTGGTTTCAGTGCTGCACAGCTGGATAGAGAGGAATTCTTAGAGGAATCAGAAGGGACAAGCTGAACAACAGCACAAATTAAATAACTGAGATGAATGATTCTGAAGGAGTTAAGATGACAAGGGCAATGCCTTTGTAAGGAGGAACCCATTTCTTGAAGAGCCAGATTGCCAAGAATGGTTTACTCTTTCTTATTTTAAAACCTGGGATCACATGGCATCAGAACCTGATTGTATTTTAAGGAATAAGGTGAGTCAGTTAAGGCAGGAAAAAGACAATGCAAGGTGACCATGAAACCCAAAATAAATACAGTGATGCATGAGAACAACATTGTTTGCGTTTCCTTGTGTTCTTGTTTGTTTTTTTTTTTCTCTAGAAATGGAATTAGTTAACTTCCAATCTGTCCTGGCTTTGGCTGGAATAGCACTATTTTTTTCCTAGTAGCTGGTGCAGTGCTGTTGTTTGGGTTTGATGGTGACAATAATGTTGACAACACACTGATGTTTTAGTTGTTGCTAAGTAGCACTTATCCTAAGTGAAGGGTTTTTCAGCTTCCCATGCTCTGCCAGCAAGCAGGTGCACAAGAACCTGGGAGGGAGTATGGTCAGGACAGCTGTCCCAAACTCGGTATATAAACTGGGGAGCGTTGGCCCAGAGGGGTAGATCACTACTTGGGTCTTGGTGAGCAGATAGTGACAACTTTTCTTACGTTTTATTTCTTTCTCTTTTTGTTATATTCATTTTCGTTACTTTTAATATTACTGCTATTACAACTTCATTTCAATTACTGAACAGTTCTTATCTCAGCCCGTGAGTTTTACTTTTTTTTTTTTTTTTCCAATTCTCTTCTCCATCCTACTGGGAGGAGGGAGAAGTGAGCAAGTAGCTACGTGGTGCTTAGTTCCTGGCTGGGGTTAAACCATAACATTGTCCCAGTAGGTTTTGATCCATAAACAATTACCTCAGGGACAAGCAGCTTACCTGTGCTCTCTTGCAGCAGTGTTAGATACTCCAGATTTGGCTGTTATTTGAGCTATATTTGTGAATCCTGAAAAGCTAGGAAAATGGATTTTTCTTCAGGTGTTCTGTAAAAGGAACATCTTCCTTTTGTTTCTTGGGAGGTGTGGTCTGCAGCATCAACTCTTGTGGTGGA
Organism: Eurystomus glaucurus suahelicus; assembly: GCA_032159205.1. NCBI lineage: Eukaryota > Metazoa > Chordata > Aves > Coraciiformes > Coraciidae > Eurystomus > Eurystomus glaucurus. The sequence goes on along the minus strand of JAVFHW010076062.1, from coordinate 5,703 downwards.
CTTACAGGTTGATACCTCAGAACTCTCCTGTTACCAGCTGCTGTCAGTGAAGGATTGTCATTGTATCAGAATTTCTCACACCATGAATGATGACATCTTCCTCCCACCACCACCACCATCTCAATTCCTCTCTCTCCCCACTTGCTGATGACAGAAAGCAGCCATAGCACAGGTTACTATTTGTAGTAACCATTTTAATGTGCATCATGAATTTTTTTATTTATACCTGAACTTTAAGAGGGGAAAGGTTGTCTTCTGAGGAGGTTAATCAAACCTCAAAGCACCTGAAACTTATGCCTGTGGTAGGATTGTGCACAAAATCACATAGCTCAAAATTCACAGGACCAGTTGGACTTCTGCCTGTGTTTACATACTTGAATACCTTTTTAGATCTGGCCCCGTACACTTTGGATGCACAGTCTCATATTTGAAACTGCAAATAATTAGAAATTAGATGGTATTTCACTACCTCTCTGGCATATTGAGATGCAACTGCATGCTGTGAAAATATCTAAAATAGAAGTTACAAAGTGCCTCGTGGCAACCTACTCTTGAAAGAAGCTCTTGATGTCTGAATCTCAGAGCATCCATTCATCTCACGTTTTTCTTCACAAATATCCTGGTATGGAAATCTAATGCATGTTTGTGGAAAGGAAAAAGTAAAACTACTTCAGCTTCTTTGTGTAAAACTTCTCACATAATAGAATACATACCTTTAATAAAAAATGATGAAACAGTCTCTATAATTCTACAGTGATCAAAATTCAATATTGTGAATATAAACAGGTTTATGGTAATAATAGGTGATTTGCAAGGAAGTGGGATTCATTTAGTTCTAAGAGCTGTTTGACCTCTGCCTCTTCATAATCCATTAGAGAGTGCGAAGGTCCACATAAGCTGTCTTTCCTTCTCTTTTACCTGGAAGGCATTATTGTTTCAATAAATACCAAAATCAAGTCAATATTTTTAGAACCAGGATAATTGCCACTTTAAATGGAGTAATCTTGCTCAGAAGTTGTCTGACACTTTATATCCAATGCCAGCAGGAAAGAAATAATTAAGATGTATGCATTTGGTAATTGATCAGGAACATTTGAATGGGTTACATAAATAATAGACTAATCAAAGCATTGTCTAGCCATTTAAAAAAACACATGCCCTACTGCATCTACATTTATTTAAATTAACATTGCTGTCAGAGTTTATGAGAAACTTTGAAAGAGGATTTCATTTTCACCCTATGGTTAATGCTTTCATAAATAATAATTTGTCATTTTATAGGATAAGATACACTACTAAATTGCTCAATGTACCTCTTTAAGATAGAGGTGTGCATTTACTGTTCTGGGCAATTACTTCATGGATAAAACTGCAACTTTCAAATCTCATTTTCATGTCTGCCAAATCCTACTCTAACTCATTCTTTGTTCTAACAAGAATTAATTGTATTAGTAATCTAATGTTATGCAGAAGAGAACTAGGACTTCTCTTGTATATTAAGTATCATGCAGGTTTTTTCTACGTAATGTATTTTATTAGTATGTCATTGGTAACTAACCAACAGATTATCCCAAAAAAAAAAAAAAACCCCAACCAAAAACCGAGCTGTTCAAAAAAAGGTCAGATATTTAAAAATACATGAGGGTTCTGGTTCTGGTTCTTGTTTAAGCCCATGAAAATGGTAGTTGCTAATCATTTACAAAGTGCTGATCTTTCTTGAAGTTGAACACCAAGAAATCTCAGTCTGATAGCCTGCAGTAAGGCTATATCTATTTGCAAGCAAGCTCTGGTCTTCTCCACGCTTTTCTAAAACCACTTCATCTTTGTATGAGGGAAGAATACACTATCAAGCTGAATATTTGAGATTAAATGCAAGGTTATATTTCACTTGTATGGTAATTTGGACATGCTTTTTTGTGGGATCTTTTACATGCAAACCAGAATAACCATAACATGAAAGATAGACTATTGCACAGCCTTTGTATGTTATTTATGTCCGTATTGGGTTGCCACAGTCAAGGCTGCTACTTACTTCAAAACTGTCCCATATATGTTCCTTGTGTTCCACAGTGCTCATTAAAAGGTGCTGTGATAACCTGGCATCAGTGGAGTCCCTGCATGGAAACAGCCACTCTTTTAATCAGCAGTTACTGTCACCTGCATTGTCTCTGGGCTGAGCTTCTTAGGCTCTGTGTATTGTGGCTTTTTTTCTTCACCTCTGAACAGGAAAGTAGGGCCTCTGCATGTGTTTAACCCCACATTTTTGCAGGATACTAATATTTCTGCTTTTAATTGGCTGCAGTTTTACAGGAGAGTGTCCCAGATGTGAGTGCTCTAAAATGAAAGAGCACCAGTGTTGGGCTTGAATGTTTCCCATCCAATTACCAACTGCCCCTTCATTTTACTTTGAAAGTTTTTTCACTTGAGTATGGGGTTTCCAGATGATTCTGGTAATCCTGGATTTTTTCCCTTGTTTTTGCAGGTGACCTGTAACTGTTTCACCATCAGTAATGGAGAGATGCAGGATGTTGGTGTTGGCCTGTATCCCAGGTACTGTGGACACTGTTTCATTCACAGGCAAAATCTATGTTATTTTTTTTCCTCTTTTCCTAGGTAGCTGTAAGGGCCATCAAAGCAGCAGGTAACATGTCTAAGTGAGAAACTGGGAAATGGAAATAAATTAAAGGAGAATAAAAAGTATGATCAAGTTGAAAATTCTTAATAGTTTACCTCTTTACAGAGGTAAATCAGTTTAAATAAAGTACATCTTATTTTTATGGAGGTGGTAGTCTTTTCTAAGTAAGGATAAATCCTGACATTAAAAAATGTGTGACTGGGACTAGTAAAGGAAACCTGTTCAGCATTGCTTTATAATACAGATATTTTGCAGCCGAGAGACTTCTGAACAGGCAATTAAAATAAAAAGATTATTAGTAAATTACCATAACTGAGAAACCAGTAATGTGAAAAGATAAGCCCCTTGAGAGGTGGATGTTAATATTTGCATTTCTTATTATTATTTCTTACTTGTATTGGGTAAGAAGTGTGTACCAGGGAAAGTTTTGCCTTCATAGAATTAGTTACCTGTAATTATGAATGCGGAAAATTAGTATATATGATTTAAAATTGTATTTTACCATCTCAATTTTCTGCTAGTATACAGTCAAAGTATATTGTCTATCTCTCAGTGGGTCTGTCACTGTTGTTTCTTTTTATACTAATATCACAAGTGTAAGATTTGACTAAGGACACTTAGTATCTTGAGCCCTGCCTTGTGGTAAAGATAAGGGAAAGGTGGTTAGGATGACATGGAAATTACTGTTATGAAAAGTACAGAACAGTCATTTGATTTCTTAGTGGAATGGAAACAAATGCTTTCACACACTTGGGGGAAAATGGAATATTATTTTGGAGCATTATTATTAGTGGAATGCTTTCTTTTGGTTGAAAAAAAGCCCCTGACTGCAAAGAATGTGGCTATCTGTATTCTTTGATAATGTACTGCCAAGGGATGCAAGATACTCTTTCCCAAGTCAGTTCAGAGCAGTCTGAGTTTTGCTGTAGCAAATCACTTGGAGCTGGGAAAATAGTGAAATTAAATCTGTGGTTTCCAAATCCTAGGCAAATGCCCTTCCAGATGAATTCATATGTTCCTAGAGGAAATTGTTGTCAAACCCACTAGGGTTTCCATGAGATGAAATGTGATTAATAATGCTTTGTTTAGTCTCATTATGAGATTTTGTATTGGTGCATGGCTTCATAGATTCAGCATACCAATACGTTTTAACAATAGGTAAAATCCTATGGTCCTTTTCTACATCACCTTGCCAGAAGCTCTGGGAGTATGCCCAGTGATCTCACAACAAATGCAGTGGATACCCTCTCCCAGTGGACATCACTGTGTTCATGTGGAGATTAATCACAGATACTTTATTAGGCCAAAAGAGTTAGAGTCCTATTGATAGCTCCTTTAAGAGTCAAGAACTGGATAAATATGGTTTCGTGCAGGGCTCTAACCCTCAGCAGCATCCTCTATTTTGCCAACAGTTGAAAATTTCAGTTGCTGAATCAGGCAGACAAAGAAAGCAAATAAGGCAGCCAAGAGCTGGATAAACAAAAATTCTTCTTCCAGCCTGATGATGCTAAAATTGTTCTTTCAATGGGTCATTCCCACAGGGCAAGAACCATCAGCCCAACGTCTGCTAGGGGACTGGTGGTGGTCTGGCAAAGTCTGTTGTTTCTCAGCTAACAAAACATGGGACTCAAAAGTATATAGCAGATGTTGTTGATGTTGCTCTTCACAGTTTCCTTCAAAAAAGAGGGGAGGGTGTGTCTGTGTCAGGAGATCTACCAGTGTGTGTGTCTCTTGGGGTGGCAGCACCTCCACAGTGTGCTGCTTCCAGCTATGCTGCTTTGGCTGTCACATGCCACAAGAATAAGGGCTGAACTAAAATATGAGTAAAACAGAAGTAATGACTGTATCTCTTCTTTTAACTCTATGTGGCAAGTACTTTGTTTCTGGGACATAGTATACTCCTTTTTCTACCTTATATGAAGTGCAGGTTTACTGCTGGCCCTTTTGAGCTGCGTTTCCACTAATGGTCAAGTAACCGATAAGGTTAGTGCCCTGAAACTGAGGAGAAGCAGCAGGAACAAAACACAGTCACAAGGTACTAATCTTGTGCTCTGAATTGTGCAGGCTGCCTTGTTACCCACTTGCCTGCTTGGTCCTCTTCCCTGAGTCAAGCCTCTTGGAGAGTCACTCGGAGGCCATCACCTCCCTCCTGCCCTGAATGCATAGAAGGCAGAAAGACCTAAAGAGATCCAGTCATGGCTCCTATTAGCAATGAAGATAAATCTTTTAAATATTAATTTTCCTCTCCTAACCAAGAGCGGCTGATTTATGAGGAGTTTTATTTGTTTTGTAACTTAATTGCTCAATATTTCAGATGTAATCATGTTAGCTACTTTTAAATGATTAAAAGAGAATGGCAGTTGAAGCTTCTCTGTAAAGTTCTTTCTTTTTTTTTCTTTCCTCCCCTCTCCACCCCCCACAGCATGTCTTTACTCAACCACAGCTGTGACCCAAACTGTGTGATCATTTTTGAAGGATACCAGCTTTTACTTCGCTCTGTCCGAGAGATCCAGATTGGTGAAGAGGTAATTAACTTGTCCTCCCTTCCATCACAGACACCTGCAACAATGACATCTCCCTAAATAAATTCCAGACTGCAGGGCCACCAGCTTAATATTTTGATGATATATTGATGCCACTTCCTCGCACATAGCTATCAGGGGGAAAATGATAAATAGAATCATCTCTTCACACTGCCTGGGCCTCATAATCATTACTCCTCATAAATCACAGGCAGTCTTGATAAATTCTCGTTCCTCCTTTCCTCCTCTAGGCACTTCATTTTGTTTGTATTTGAACGTATTTTACCCTGATGGAAACACTTACAATATTTCTGGGTGGAATGCAGTGTTCGCTAAGTCATTGCAACAATAAGCATTTGTCAAGCTGCAACCGTACTGTTGTAGTAAACCTTTCATTGACAGTGACCATAGCAAGATGAGGTTTGTTTTCTTGTCCATTTCACTAGAAAAGACTTCAAAATAGCCCTTTCAAGAGATTTCTGATTTGATCTAAGGTATTCTCAGCCTTGTTTTTACAACAGCATTTGTATTTGAAAATAATCATTT
>JAVFHW010076061.1:0-35428 GCA_032159205.1 Eurystomus glaucurus suahelicus | reverse complement strand
CCATCCCTGAGTCCTCAGACCAGCTGTGGACTCCCACACTCTTGCTTGCTTACTCCTCCCATCTGTGGATACCTAGCTCCTTACCTCAGACATACAGGAGTTTTGATCTTCCTCCAGCCTGCCTTGGACATGCAGAGGCAGAGAGTGGCTGTGCTACTGCTAGGTTCATGGGGTTACCTGTCCACCCCTAAAAGTAACTGGGGTACTTTGTAGTAACAAAGGGCATGGGGTGAATGATCCAGGCCCTCCTCCTGGGTCCTACTTCTAAGGATAAAGTGACTTTTTCCCCCAGATCAAGCCTCACTGGTATTCCAGAATACTGACTGGTTACTGGAAGCATTTCTACAGGTTATGCACAGTGCAGAGAATGATATTGCACTTTTTATGTATATATATATATATATGAAAACTGGTTTTGTTTCTTAAAAAAATGGCAATATACAGAGGAACCCCTGGGTTAACCCAATAGGGCTGTTCCAATTAATTTCTATTCTATCATTAAATCTCTTCTCTCTGACCCTGAATAATTAAAAAATTAGCTATTTTGTACTCCTTTCTCTTCCTGCTGCTCCTGTTGCCTCCCAACAGGGCTGGACCTCCCATTCTTTGCTGAACCCTTAAAGGTGTCCGTTGCATTTGCAGCACACTCTGCTTTCTCTGGAGCTCTCCCTTTCGTGTTTTCTACCCATGAGCTTTTCTCCTGGTTCTCTGTTTGTAGCTCTTCTTTCTGTGTCCGTTTCAGCTCCACTACCACCATATCATTCCTTGGCATTATCATTAATGGCAGCTGTGGGTAGAAACTTATACTTAAATATTGTCTAAAGAGTGTATAACAGACCAATAGACAGGATAAAAACTCTGAAGGAAATAGCTCCTGAGAGATGGAGGAAGGTCACTCACCCTGTTAACACTACTGCTTAGTCAGTTGTCTCATTAACCAGCTGCTATAACTAGTCTTTACCAGAATGTTTTATGGCCTGTTGTATTTTAGTCCGTGCCTCTTGTAGAGACAGATATTCCTGAAGGGTTGTCTGCTAGAAGAATTATTTTGGGGTCTTTTTAACCACTGGCAGTCATTACTGAGTGGGTTACTCATGGTTATTAGTATTACCTCAGCTCTCTAAAGGTAAAAAAAAAACCCCAAACTTAAAATTGAACAGTCGTTTGTTTGTTTGTTTTGTTAAGGAATGAATTGCACAGTTAGAGAGTGTATAGGTCTCTGTAGACCATGATATCCATCCTTACTGTTCTTGCTCTAGCTATGGTATATTATGGCATTTGGAAGGACCTACATTTCATCACAACAAGACTGATATTGATCGTAAATAACAGCCAAAGAATGTGCAGCATGGTCTGAAGTTTGCATAGCTAGAAGTTACTGATGTTCTATCATTCAACAGACACAGGCATAGTGAAGTTAATTGACTTGCTCAGTACGGTACAGTAAGCCAAAGCCACCAAGAAGCTGAACTCAGCCACCGTCATCTCTAGGCTTACATAACATCATAAAAATTGTTTATTTTCTTCAAAAACAACCAATTCAAAACAAAAAAGATTCCTCTTGGGTACAAGCTGGTAACCTCTAGTGTCCATAAGTGGCACCGTCTTTTAGAGACTTTAACAATTTTGTAGTAACTGTGGGATTTTGTTTCTTCCAGTGTCTGATTAATTATACATTTTGTTGCTTGTGTACTAAAGCTGGAACTATCAATTTTATATATGTTTATTTACTTTTGGAAAACACATAATTTAGTTTATGGTAAGATGTGCCCTATCTCTGAGAGTTCTGCATTCAGTCATGCTTCTAGCATGTTAGTTATAATTTTCCACCATTTCACAGTATCTGGATCGTCTTGTATCTTATGTGAATAAACTTAATTCTCCTAAGTATGTCTCAGCAAAAATCTGTCATTCTAATCCCTGCTCTTCGACATATGCCTTGTGTGCAATATTCTAAAAATTCAGCGTTACAGGTTTATTTCTTTTCTATCTTTAATTCATTTCCCTCAGCTTAGATAGTTTCTCACTCCCCTTGTGCTTTTTTTGATAAAGTTTCCACTTTTTCTTTAAAATTCACTTGAAAGTTCTTTGTTGTAACAAAGGAAGATCCTTCCTTGTCATAAAACTGTTGTAGTCATAGGAAAATGGGGATATTTGAGGACTTAGAGGCAAAATTGTCTCAGGTGAATTATCTGCAAGAGGATACGGATTTTGGCTTGAAGTTTTGAGTATGTTTCTTATGAGGCAGATATTCCTTGCTGATTTTAAAGGGAGTTTCAGGCATGGTAGGAGAGTACTTAAGTAAGGATCATCATATGAAATTAATAAGAGAATTTTCCTTCATGCTTTCAGTGTCATTGGGACTACAGAAATTACGCCAGTGGCATGAATGAAGCGTTCTTTACTCTTTGTTAAATGTTAATGAGCATTGTGGCTGTTACACAGTCATGACATTTCCACATTAGTAAGCCCATCTGTAACTGGAAAAGGAGGCCAGGCTTAGTCGTGTGACTTATTGACCGACTTCTGCTACACTCCATCTCTAAGGTTTCAAAAACCAGCCAAATTTTTCATTCTTCAGAAGAGAGAACTTTTGCTGCAGCAACAAACAGCTGTGAAGGTGCCAGAAGTGTAGGATGCCATTAAAAATCTTTCTCCCCCACAAAAAAAAACCCCTAATGACTGTCAGCTCAAGAAGACCCTTTTCAAAGAAGGGTTTTTACTGAGTCCCTGCTACATGTCAGCAGAGTTTATATAGTCCATGTATTTCTGGGACAATGCTTACCATCCAGTGAGATTTTGCCATTCTGTTCATAGTACGGCTGATTTGGACTTTGTGGGCTGTGTTTTTGTGAGTTTAATACAGTGATCATTTCATGTGTTTAATCCACATTAACTGCTTTGAATCCCTCTGCTGTTGTGCAAATGTAAATAATTAACTTGTTGTGATAGTCCTCCAACCTTTCACCCCTCCAAAATTTCAGAAATGCTTTCTTTATAACTTGGTGATTTACAAATTCCTTTTACAGAACTGAAAAGGAGGCAGACATCCATGTTATTTACCTTTCTTGGCACCCTGAGCCTCCAGCTAGGTCATCTATTTAAATTGCCCAATGTTCCTGGCAAAGCTCTGCTCAGTCTTCTCGTCGGTTTAGTCCAAACTCAAGGATATTTTTTCCTTTATCTGCTCTTTCCAAATTTCAAAGCTTTAACCAAAAAATGTATGAAGGACATTTTCCTTGGAAGAAAAGAGGGGAGGCCAGAGAGAGAAGGTAGGGGAGATTGACTGGGGAAGCTGAGAATAGCTGGGAATATTTCTGAGTGCAAACTGTGTAGGAGCCTGCAGGTCTACAAATCTACAAAATGTTAAAAAAATGTGTGGAGTTACTTCTGTGAGAGGTAACACTAGGTAAATTGTTTGTTATCCTTTAAAATATATGGTAAGTCTAGGATAGATCACTGTGATAATCCTGCCTAATTATCTGTCTAACATAGTCATAAGGCCTCCTACTTTGAACTGCAGCAGACCACAGGAGGAAGTCCAACCAGACCTGTTCTTATGCAAAGCCTGGTTTCCAAGGATGGATGGTCCCTTCAGATGATGGCAGTCATGCTAATAGGATGGTGGGACTTATTTTCTGAATTTAATTAAATGGAAATCATTGGCATCATCTCAGAGGAGAAACACTTTCCCATAGCAGATGTACCTATGTAGGTATGTACATTCAATTTTAGCTTTCCATGTCTTAATCTAATTGCAGATAGCCTTTAGTTATTCCCACAGCTCATCTCTGGGTCTCCATGCTTTTAGTGCTGTCAAATACGTAATCGATTTAAGCAAATAGACACTGTTTTGACAGGAGAGGCTGAGAGAATTCCACTTCATAGAATCATAGAATCATGGAATCATAGAATCATAGAGCAGCCTGTGCCTTGGCTGTAGGGCACAATCTTATAAGGTGCAAAAAACTGGGTTCAGACCTGTTCTCTCTGCCGAGGGAGCATGAGAAGCCCCGTGGCTGGGCTCTGCATGTGGTCCAGCCCCGTAGACATGTCCTGGGGAGGCCCTGTCCCACCAGCTGAACAGGTTTAATTTTTTTCCCTTATTTGCCGTGTGGATTGTGCTGTGCCACAGAAATGAGGAACTTGGGGTTTAGAAGATTTGGAAACACAGATTCCTACAGAATTTTGTGGGAAGGAACAGTACCCACAACACTGACTGGCAGAGGAGATAAGATCTAGCTACTGCCTGCGGGACTCAGATAATGCCTTTTGGTGTCTCCGTGGTTTCTGAGACTCTCCATCTCCTGTTTTCTTTCTTTTAGTCATTGCTGAAAAAATGTTAAATAGAGCAGAGTTGAGTACTGGACCGTGCAGTACTGGGGAGTCATTTGAGAGTGATCCTTCCACCTCAATTCCACCCAATTTATCCAATTTCTAATTCACTTATGCATCGCCATGTTCCCTTGGCACTGGTTTGACACCTTAACCAGTCATTAGTAATACAAAGCAACATAGTGGCCTTGCAGTCTTGAGTTCTGAAAAATTGTAGCGGGATCTGTTTTCTACTAGCCTATCTAGATCAGCATTAATTACAGTACCTTCTCCAAACGGGGATATACACCCCACGTGGTCAAGGAAAGGACAAATGGGTCCCGGGAGCTCTAGTGGTTCTCCTGGCATCACTAGAAGCTGGACAAGAAATGGTGTCAGCAGACATTTGCCAAAGGCTGAGCTTTCTTTCAAAAGGGTGCTGTGTAAACTCAGCCAAGTTTTTTGAAGGCAGGAAAGTTATATGAAAGCTGCACAAGTAAGGCAAGGAGCCTTGTGTTCTGCTTTCCTGTTAGCAGCCTATGACATGAGACTGGGGTAGGAAGTGGAAAAGAACTGAGCGTGACTGCTTAAGTGTAGAACAGGAAAACAGAGACAAGAAAAGATATGGGGGGATTAAAATTTAGATATGGGAGGAATTAAGTCTTCAAGGTCAAATGTATTTGTGAAGGAGTTAGGAAACAGTTGCTCTCCATGGAATCTCTTCCCAAATACAGAATAAATCGCTGTCCTCTACAGCAGCAACATGCCCACTCCTCTTCAGCAATACGCCAGCAGTAATAAATGCACCAGCATAGTTAGGCTTCTTCTCTGGTTTGGCCTATTAAGGAAAGTCCTTTTTTGGTCTTAGACACACCAGACATAAAATTCCACTTGTGTGTCTTTGTTTCTCTTATTAGGTTTTTACAGTTCAAGGTTCCTAATCTGTATTCATTGTTATCAATTAATCCTTTCATTAATTTCTTAAAGAAAAAAAAAAATTAGCTTATTTTGCTGTCCTTCTAAGTCAGGTTGTTTTGCAACCAGCAAAGCCTTCTTTTCCAATTGTGGTATTGTGGCTTTCTTAGCATCTAGTGAAATATTCTTAAATATCTCCTAATTAACATTTTTCTTTTTAGACTCATCTCCCAACTGACTCCAGTCAATTGTTTTCAGCTTGGCAGAAAGTTGGCCCTTTCCAAGCCCCAAGGATGTATATAGTTTACTGGTTTGGACTCTGTTCTAGCTACACAGAACAAAGATAATGGAATCATGATCGCTGGCTCCTAAACTACAGCTACTTCCTACTCCTGTGAATGGTCTCTGTGTCAACAGAAGGGCTGTTCTCATTCTTCTCATTTTGGATGTAATACTTGAACTCAGGTGTTGCCTGTGATTCTCAGAAATGAAGGAAAAACTCATATTTGCAGCATGAGATCCTTGAAACCCTTATTTTCTCCTTCCTGAATATTGCAGATAGGTCCTGTAGGAGTGAATCGTCATTCAAACCTCTGACCTCACAAAAACTTGAATTCTTTTGCCATGGACATATTAATTACACACAGTATAAAACATTTTATAAACATCCACATCTCACAAAAATCAGACATGATTTTTTTTTAATAGCAAGCAAAGCCTAATATACTTCTGTAGATCTCTGGATTAGCTTGTACAAAGCAAAACATGCTAGACACAAAGAGATTCACTTTCAGGGTCTCCAGTTGGCTCTGAAGTTATTGAAGGAGAGAGAACCTTGGTGCTACTGGTAGGTTGAATCCTCTGGGGATACAATGTCTAGCCAGGAGCTGTAAGTCTACTTTCTACATCCTTAATAGAAATTGTGAATAAGTTTCCAGTTTTATACACAGTCACCATCTCCTCATATGCAGAAAGTATCCAGCAAGGTTACTTGCTTCCCCAAGCAAGAGATAGTTGTTTTTTTTTCTTTTGTTGGAAAATTCAAAGCCCTCTCACTTCCACTGGAGAAATGACTGCAGTACCATGTCTCTTGTTAGGCCACCTTGAGTGACTGTTTTATGGACCTCAGGAACAGATGTGTTGGGGGCTGACCAGCTGGAAGGCAGCTTTGCAGAGAAGGGGCTGCTGGTCCTGCTGGACACCAAGTTGACCATGAGGCAGCAGTGTGCCCTTGTGGTAAAAGTGGCCAACAGCCTCCTGGTCCACATCAGACACAGCATTGCCAGGAGGTTGTGTGATTCTTCCCCTCTCAGCCCTGGTGTGACACACCTGGAGTTCTGGGTCCACTCCTGGACTCCCCAGTGCAAGAGAGACATGGACACTCTGGAGAGAGTCCAGCAAAGGTCCAGGAAGGTGTTTGGAACATCTCTTCTATGAGGACAGTCTGAGAGAGCTGAGACTGTTTATCTATACTGGGCCTGGATGGAGTCCAGATGGAGTCAGTCTTCTTCACAGCAGCCCATATGGTGCCATGTTCTGGATACGTGACTGAATCAGTGCTGATAACACAGCAGTATTTTGGCTACCACTGAGCAGTGCTTGCATAGTGTCAAGGCTCCCTTTTTTTCCTGCTCTGCCCCCACAGCCAGTAGACTGAGGGTGCGCAAGAGATTAGGAGAGACATGGGAGGGGATCAGTCCCCAAACTGCCCACAGGGATATTCCCTACTGTACAATGTCACGCTCAGCAATAAGAGGTCAAGGAGAGGAGGAATAAGCAGGGACTTTCATGATTATTGTGTTTGTATTCCCAAGTAACCATCACACATGTTGAGGCTCTGCTTATCAGGAGGAGGCTGATGAGATGTAGTGAATAAATTCCTTATTTTGCTTTGCTTAGGTGTGCAGCTTCACTTATTAAGCGGTCTTTATCTCGATCCATGAGTCTGCTTGTCTTTTGTCTATTTTCTCCTCATCCCTTGTAAGAGGGAGTAAGCAAGTGGCTGTGTGTGTGCTTGGCTACTGCCAGGGATCAACCCAACTCATTAGCCTAGAGAAGAGAAGGCTCACAGGGGATCACAGCAACGTATATAAATACCTGTACCTAGAGAACAGAGACAGGCTCTTTCCAGTGGTGCCCAGAGGCAGGACAGGAGGTAATGGGCATAAGCTAAAACACAGAAGGCTCCATCTGAACATCAAGGGACACTTTTTTACTGCAAGGCTGATGGACCATTGACACAGGTTGCCCAGGGAGAATCAGAAGCCATTTGGACATGGTCCTGGACTACCAGCTGTATCTCCTCTACTTCCCTGACTTCATCCCTTGGATGAAAGGCAAGTCTCTCTCATGACAATGTAATCTGAGCTGCAACCAATGGACCTTCTCCTTTCATGACAAAAAATAGAGAACAAAACATTTATAACCTTCTTAATATTAAACACTGAAGGTAAAAATATTAAAGTCCCAGAAAAGCCTGGACTGTTACGTCTCAAAGAGCAAGAGAACACTGAAAAATTGATGCATAATTGATGGCAGAGTTTGGGTTCCACCTACAGCATCCAGCCTTGGCCTTGCTCAAATGCATTTTACCTGTTAGAGTTTCCACACAGCTACGGCTGACTGCTCCTGCTGCAAGCACTCCACTGCTTCATGGGCTCTTTATTAACCCAAACGTTGTTTATTCCCCCTTTAATTCTGAATTTTTACTATTTTGTCTTTTACAGAACATCAGAGGATGTAGTCCATTCTTTTTACAGTCACTTGTGCACACCCGTGTTTTTAGTAGTGGGAACAAGAGAATTTGCTGAAGGACTTGCTTTTCTAGCAAGTTCTTTGTTTTCAGCATGATAATTTCTGAACTGCCAGCTGAACTCCACTAGTGCATATAGCTTTTCTAGTAAAAACCTAAAAAGAGTCCTACAGAATAGAAGGCATTTTAAAGCAGCAAGGTGGTTTGTTTTTTTTAAATTTAGTCTGCTGCTGAAATATATGTTTATGTGCTCTAGTGAAAGTCTAGCTGGATTTATAACATGCACTCTGAAGAGGAAGGTATATGTTTTCTAGGAATGTGTGTGGTTGATACTGTCTTCCTGGATTTCTAAAACTGCAATTATTACTTCCTAGGGTATGAAACACTACTCAGCACACACAGGTTATTGTGGGTTTCAGTTATGGTAGAAATGTGTGTACTTAAGTCTCTCCTGGAGACACGAAAGGATCTTTTTACTTTGCTTTGCTTTATGAGCTCTTCCAAAATGTGGTCTCCACTTCTAAGACACTGTTATAATGAAATATTTTCTAATATCCCATGCAAATGTCAGCCTGTATATACTGAGGCCAAAATAAATACAGACTAAAGGCTACATCTACACTCTCCTGGGGAGCAGGCTGGAGTCCTTCATTTCAGGACCCTGTTCTGCGTGCCCACACCATCGTGATGCTTCTGTCTTCTGTGTTGTCTTTTGGAGCGCTGGGTTTAGCGTTTGCCACGTACTGTCATCACCAAGCACTGTGGTAGGTCTTGTAGGCACTGAGTGAAGAGATACAAACCCAGCTATCCCTCTCCTGGCTGTAGTCTAGGATTATCTCTAAAAGACACATGTGAAGGGTGGAGGGAGCAGTGTCTTGCTTCCAGGCAGCACAAAAGTGGGGTAAGTTTTAGGGCAAACACAAGTTCATTCAGATATAGTTGAAATTCAGCATAGAAGTGCCTAAGAAGATCTACCTTAGAGTTAGGGTGTCTCAACAGCTAGATAAAAAGACAAACATGCTTGAAAATCACCTTGCCATCCTTGGGCAGGCCATCAGGAACAGCCAGCTCCCCTTTTGCCCAAGACTTCTGTGAACTGTCCTGCTCCATCCACAAAATTAAAAAACACTCTCATGGAATACATTCCCAGTAGCTTCTGCTATGAAGTGTCCCTGGTTCCCAGGAGTGTATGTTTCCAAAGTCCGTGTGAGAGACAAAGTTTGAGGTAGGTATTCAGTTCACCTAAATAATAAAGCTGAACCTATTTTTGAATGTGTTAAATATGTTGAGTTAAGCATCCCTTTGACAGCCCTTTTTTGAGAGCCTGGGAAGAGGAGGAGCACAGTGTTCCTTCCCAATATGTTTTGAAATATGTGGCTCCCTGTAATTACAGTTTTGACTTTAGGACTAAAGATGCGTATTTATTCACTTTAGATTTCTAATCCTGTTCATTCTCTCATGGAATTGCACACATTATTCCAATCATAGCAGGGCAGTCCATAGCTTCTCTACTTACCATATATCCAGACCAGTTTCTCTGAAATCAAGGGCTTGGGGCTTATTTTGTTTATTTTGCTTCTTTTAAATAAAGAGACTTTCCAAACAAAAAGCCAAACAAATTTTCCTGTGGCCTTCCTAGATTTGTTCTGCTTCAGCTAAAGAAAGATGTAGGACAAGTCAAAGTATGTTAAGGAACAATGGAAAGCCAGGGATTAATTCACTTTTTTTTCTGTGTGGAAGAGCTCCTTAAATAAAAGCAGCAACCTTTCAGGGTCTGAATCTGGGCATCCTTGAAATCTGTGCCTGACCTCACCTCTCTGAACAATGAGCCTTCGAGTCACAAAGAAAGTGCCAACTGTTAGCCCAGTGTTCATTTGAACTTCCTCCAGCTCCAGAAGAAAAGGAAGCAAGAAATTCCACTTAGGATGCCAGTAAGTCTCGTTTGTGTCGCTGGCAGCTCTGAGGGATTCCAGATGGCTTAAGCCCTTCTTTTGAATGGATCTTTTGATCTCATTTAAATTTCCTCCTGATTTCACCTGCTCTGTGTTTACCAACTGGAGAATAGGCAGGTGGACGTATTAACTCCACCATAGGGTACAAACAGATTAAAGGGAATTTCTGTGCAGGAGGGAGGTTATATAGCACAGCTAATACGGCTCCAGCTCCACTCCATGATTTATGATTCAGAAACCACAGTATAATTTTAACAGACGGAACAAACAAATGGAAAACCTTCTCCATCCCCAGCGTGTGTTTTCCAAATGTTACAACATGTACTCTTCAATCTGATGGTCACCTAGAAAGCCAAGCAAGAGCAAGAAACTTTTTTAGGATTACCTTTTGTGATCACATATTTTATCCCGTTGTCTGTTTACATATTGACATTTCTCTCTATTCACAAACAAGTTGTTCTTCAAACCTTCAAGCTATGTTTAGCTATGGGGCTTTTTCCGTAACAAGTAGCAACAAATAACTTGTGCTAATGGTATAGTAGTCTTATTATGTTAGCACTGTAGCTGAACCCTGTATGTTGTGGAAGGAGGGAGAGCAGTCAGGATCATGCACCAGTGTGGCACAGATGTAAGGAGATATCAGAGTGAAGTAGAAAAATAAGACTGATGAGATGGGTCCTCATGGAGGAGGACATGAAGCGGGTCAGTCTGCAGAGACAAGGATCTCTGTTGGTTGGGTTAGTATGTACCCTCATCTGAAAAGGGATTTTCTTGCTCCATTTCACTTGATGAGTGTAGACTGCTTCTTAACTTCAGTTTAGGTAGTTACCCCATTTGTACATCAGATGTGTCAAGATGAGACCCAGGTGTAGAATTTTGCCCATAGTGTGGCTTCTGCGGGGCACATGAGCCAGAAGAAAGCTGTTTCACCTTTTTTTCCAGGTTTGCAGCATGCTGCCATGGACTTCAGACATCAATTCTTCGACTATGTGCTTGTACATCACTTAACACAGCCCAGTCTCAGCTGGGGGCCTACAGCTAAAATAGATATTTTAATTTTAAACCCACAATGATACCCTTGGATGAGCTCAGATATCTGTCAAGACAGGATATCTGTCTGTATGAGAAACGGGAACGAGTACACTTAATGTGAATGGCAGGATCAGAGTTACATTTCAGGCCAACTATGTCACCTGCTTAGCAGTAACCGGTCTTGCTGATAGACACACTTTCACGGCATCAGTGGGAACTGTTGTCAGATTAAGAATAACCAGTCAGGGCGAAGGTTTATGTACATTTGGTTGTCATTTAGTCTTAAAAAAAAATACTTGCAACTGAGAAGATAAGAGTTTTTCTACTGGGAATAGGAAAATGTCAAGGCCTAGTCTCATAAAAAACCGTTAGAAGTAAGTATAACAGCTGACATTACTGACAGATTACTGATAGAAAATAGATCTGAAAAACCTGTACAGGTGAAGTTTGCGTCTCCTGTGCCCCATGCTATGGTAGATTTCTCTGTAATATGACATTAGAGATAAAAGAAATTTAATTCCCTGAGAAACAACTCTGGATATGTCCTGGTTTTGCCTCCAAAAAAAAGTGCAGCTTCAGTGAACCCTGTCACTCTACATTCATATTGGTCTGGGTGAGGTTCTCTCTAGCAGACAAGAATGGCTCAGCAGTAAAGGTGTTGCTTAAAGCTGCACATTGCCTGAGTGATCTGCCACAGAATCTGGCCTGAATTAAATTCAGCAGAGGGGCAGCAGAACCCATTAAATTTCTAGCACTAATTCAAGTGGTTCCTTGTCCAACTCCAGCATTGCTGCTGAAGAGAGACAGGTACTTAAAAACACCAAAGCAAGATTAGTTCAGGTGCTCTGCTGTTCACTGACTACAGAGGGTGCCAAGGGGGACAAGCCTCTTCACATGCTGTCTCAAGAATCAGCATTTCAGGAAATCCCTTTGCCTTGCCATATCTGCACAAATGGAAATAGTAAGGGTTTTTTTCAACTTCAGAAGGGCTACCGTAAGAATAAATGTGTTAGATGTCATACAGAGGTTGCTCCAGTGAAGATATCTAACTTAGGTTCCTCAGATTTGCTTTTATGGCTTGTAATATCTTCAGACTTTGTCACATTTTGCCAGTCAGGGGAACACTTGTCCTCTCTGTTTAGGAAGAGGTGGCAACACCCTTGCCTTAAAATTTCCTAGTGATGGGGTTGAGTAAAGACCAGTGCAGTGCATAGCATCAGCTTGGAAGCCTGAGGATACTTTATAACCTACTAGAGACCCTCGGGATTTTTACCCAGATAAGGAAATGCTTCATATATCTCTGTGCCAGGTCCACGTATGTGTTTAGAAGTTTAACTTCACTGGTTTCTACGGGAAGTTAAATGCCTAATTGTGTCTAGAACTTGGCTATATCTATTAAGGGGTGAAAAACTGTCCTCCCAGACTATGCAGCAAAATCTAGTCATAATACTCACAAATGCTACTTCTTGATTTTAGTTCAGCATGACTTTGCATAGTGTTAACTGAGTTCAAGGTAGCTGCTTCTGAAGTTTAGGGCATAAATACGTCCAGAGTTTCAAAATGGTTGACTGCCTTCATCTGCCATGAACTTTCAGAGGGGATTGTGAGGGCTTCATCAGCCCTCAATAATTGACCTGCTGTTTTGTGGCTATCTCTAAATAACAAGGATCAGGTGTGTTTATCCTGCTGGAAACATGCCATATTTTTTGTTCAAGAGGACCTCTGATTGAAAAATAATGCCTGAAAGGGCAGAGGGTGTTCTGCAGAAGGACAGCACTTTTTATGTCCTTCTGGAATTTTTGTGACTTCCAGCTTGAATGACAGATAGATTTTAATGCCACAACTTCTTTGAAAAAAAGATCATCTCCTTAACTTGGCATTTAACTTCTTGACTTCAGTATTGTCACAACTCTGGGCTCATGAGTTAGTAGCCAATTATTCCATCTAGCAAACTGGCAAGATATTAAGCCCTAAAAAAAGATTTATTTCCTGTGGGGTCAGGTTTTTAAAGATGCCATGAAGCTAAGCATGCATGCAGACAGTGGAAAAGAAATGCCTAGGTAGATCTGCAAAATGTGCCTTTCTGCATCCTGAGGAATCCATGTTTTTGAAAGGCCGGAGCTTTTGTTGTCTGAGAAGGTGAAAGCATAACAGGGTACCTGCAGGGTGCAGCCCGTGTGCAATCCTTGTCCTGAAGATGAGAGGAGAAACTCTCCCAGCTATAGAGCTGGTAGGAGAGGAGGAAAGTCCTCCCCCTCCTTATTTAATCTTAATCCCACCATCCTGTAGCTCCTCTTTGCACCTCTCCACAGTGCAGTGCTTCCAGGAAAACACCATCAAACAAGAGGCTTTATCTCCACGTCCCTCTTACCTAGCTGTTTTTAAGTAAATGCACACCAGAGAAATGTAGTTTAGGCAGTTGCTGGGAATAGGTGGAAGACCCCTGCTCTAGAGCCATATCTACAAGTATTCTGCTTCCTCAGCTAGCATGCGTGCCAGCAGCTCCCAGGCCTGTCCTTCCATCAGTCCCTTTGCCTTAATTTTGCAGCTCCTCCATTCTGTGTGTGCCATTCTGTGTCTCTGTGTTTTGGGTTTGCATGGAAAAGTTTTGGTAGCTGGGGGGCTACAGGGATGGCTTCTGTGAGGAGGTGCTAGAAGCTTCCCCTGTGTCCCATAGAGCCAATGCCAGCCGACTCCATGACAGCTGGCCAAGGCTGAGACAATCAGCAATGGTTGGTAGCACTTCTGTGATAACACTTTTAAGAAGGGGGGAAAAAACTGCATAACAACAACTGCAGCCAGGAGAGATGAGTAAGAATATGTGAGAGAAACAACTCTGCAGACACCAAGGTTAGTGAAGAAGGAGGAAGAGTTGCTTCTGGTGCCAGAGCACTCTCCTGCAGCCTATGGTGAAGAGGGCTGTGTCCCTGCAGCCCATAGAGGTTAACAGTGGGGCAGATACCTACCTGCATGGATGGACACCACACCAGAGCAGGTGGGGGCCTGAAGGAGGGTATAACCCTGTGGGAAGCCTGTCTTAGAGCAAACGCCTGGCAGGACTTGTAGACCTGCAAAAAGAGGAGTCCACACTGAAGCAGGTTTGCTGGCAGGACTTGTGACCCCATGGGACACCCACACTGGAGCAGTCTGTTCCTGAAGGACTGCACCCCATGGAAGGGATCCATGCTGGAGCAGTCTGTGAAGAACTGCAGCCCATTGGAAGGACTCACATTGGAGACGTTCATGGAGAACTGTCTCACATGGGAGGGACGCCATGTTGTAGCAGGGGAAGAGTGTGAGGAATCCTTTCCCTCCAATGGGGAAAGACTGGCAGAGAGAACATATGATGAACTGAGTGCAACTCCCATTCCCCATCCCCCTGCATCCCTAGTGGGTGGAGGTAGTGTATTCAGGAGTGAAGTTAAGCCCAGGAAGAAGGGAGGGGTAGGCTGTAGTGTTTTAAGATTTAGTTTTATTTTTCACTATCCTACTTTGGTTTCATTGGTAAGAAGTTAAATAAATTTCCCCAGGTCGAGTCTGTTTTGCCCATGACAGTAATCAGTGGGTGATCTTTCCCTGTCCTTATCTCGATCCGTGAGCCTTTAGTTATATTTTCTCTCCTCTGAACAGCTGAGGAGGGGAGTGATGGAGCAGCTTTGGTGGGCACTTGGCATCCAGACAGTGCCAACCCACCACACTCCGTTAGAAATTGGAACTGCCAGGGTGAATGACATGATACATACCACTGATGATGCAGACCAGAGCATTGCTTAATGACTCTTTTACTACATGTTTTTAAGTAAAACCCAAAACATGTTGTTTTCCAGAAATATTTGAGCCTTCCCTAGCCACATGATTTATACCTGCTGGAAAGATGTGGTTAGGTTCCTAGCCAAGTCACCGAAATGCTCTAAGCTTGCGCTTCTTGACGGTTTGCTTCAGAAGGATCTCATTTACCCAGTGTAGATGCTTGTAGCTGAGACAGACTTCTAGACGCTATGTCTAACTAAAGGAGAGAAATACGCACCCCCACAGTGTGATTCTCCCCATCCTAAACAAACAAACAAACAGAACAGTTATTCCAGCGATGGGCTCCACTGATGAGAGAGGGAGCATGTGGTGGCCAGCATAAATTTAACTCGCCCCCTAACACCAAGCGAAATGAGCCCTACCATCTATTGATGTCAGTCACACTTGTTCCTTGCCCTCCCCCCGTCAGTAGGGATGCTGCTATTTTCTTATTTTCAGTGCAGTGCCCAAACCAACCTGGCATGGGGCACCAGGCTGCAGAGAGCCCTGCCTGCAGCCATTCCTGTGGCTGGCAGCTGGAATGGCCTCCTCTGGCCACGGCATCTACTCATCCATTCATGTCCCTATTGAGTAACATGAGGCACCTCCTCCTCCCTTGAGGACTAAACGTTGCTTTTCTTATGTTCCCAGCTCCCACAGCTGCTGTAGGTTTCTCTACTATACAGCACAGTATCCTAATCCTAATGCAGCCTAAACACATCCTGTTGAAATTAGGAAGAGGGTCAAGTAGTATTTGCAGAGGGCTATTTCCCTACAGTTTGGTTGTGCTTGTTTGCTTGCCTTTAATTTAAAGACACCACAACTACACCTGCCAGATAGATAGTTCCAGGATCTTGACCTAATTATGGGAAGGAAAAGCCTACTTGGTCTTTGTTCCATTTACTAGGTTTCAGTGGCGCTTGTCCAATTAATTAGAGTTTTGAACCTGCCATAGAAGGCAACAAAAGCAGTTGCTAATATGGACATTTAAACCTTAGGTCTTCAGATATGCAATCCAGTGACAATGTCCTTCTTATGCATGTCCTGGGTGGTGACTTTTGCCTGCAATCAACGTATGCTGTTGACTTTCAGCCTTAGAGAGTCAGGTCTGGAAGCAAATGTTTCTCATCATTTTTCCATCATAGATAATATTCCAAAGGTTACAAACAACTTGGAATGGGTTAAAGAATAGCTTTTTGAAGCACAGACATGAAAATGAAGTTCTGTTTACCTACGTTGTGTGGCAGACACACCTCTTGGCTCTGGGGCAGATTGTTGGTAGTAAAACCACATGAACTTTCACACAATGTCCCTGGAAAATGCTCACACATTGACTTTATGTGCATACAGATTGAACACGGCATGAAGATGCTTTTGTTACCCAGTATTCAAAACATTTTGTTAGAAGAAAAGTGGGAAAATAAATGTCTGAGAGGAATAAGCAGATGTTTGCCGTTAAAGATCAGCATGTTATACAATCGAGTTTACAATAACTGCTTTTAAATATAAACTAACTTCTGACTAGTGTTTTCCAATGTACTGCAAAATCTGCATGTCGTTCCTTTTGTCATTTACAAGTAAACACCCACTGGAGTGTTTTATGGTTTGTAAAATATGAAAAGGGCTTTGTTCATGAGAGACTCCTTTGATTTACTGTAAGATGAAAACCTATGCGCCAGAAGCTTTTTGGTTCTCTTAATCAGAACTGAGCAAACTTCTCTTTGGCTTGACCGCTCTGATCTCATTGCCTAAACATACCAGCAAATAGCTAACAATTGTGGTGGCTTTTTTTCCCTTCCTTTAGCATAGCTTTCCATCCCTCTGGACAGGGCAGATGTTGGAGACTGGTTTCAGCAGCCAGGAAAGGCTTCTTTATCTCCTGACAGCCCTACAGTACTTGAACCCACAAAAACAACAATAATGAGGAAGTTTTCAAAATAAACAGACCAAATGGGTGCATCTACTTGTTCCCAGCACTTTCGCGCCAGACACTAATGCTTAACTACTGTGCCGAGTCAGCAGCTGTGACTATAAAAAGTAACATTAGGTTTGCAAAGGTGGAAAAAAACCCCCCTCACAATCGTTGACAAAAAGGTAGAGCTGCCACACCTTCAAAATTTGATCATTATTTATAAAACAAGCACTGCTGTCACTATTAGATGTTTCAACCTCATTATAGCCCTAGGTGAGGAACACGTCTTCTCTCTGCTGCATGCTAGCAGCAAGAGCAACTGCTGTGGGTTACAAGGTCCTTCCCTTCCCTTCCCTTCCCTTCCCTTCCCTTCCCTTCCCTTCCCCAAAATATTTCCTGCTAGCCCTGAAGCAGGTTTGAACATTTCCCAAATCACCACTTCCCTAATTCCTACTGCATGGCCATCCACATAGCATCATTTTGCCCCCCTTGCAAACACACTGCCTCTTAGCCATGACCCTGTCTCTCCCATGTCTTAATCACAAAGCCAAAGCAGGATTTGATGCATTGACTTTGAAATTTGAGTGATTTTTATAGAACTTCATAAAGAAAAACTATAGTATCTATTGCTATGGTCTCCACTGAGAATGGGAGTAGTTTGGACATAGCTAGTTTAACAAAGAAAAAGAAATGTCTTGCCTACATGCAACCTGCTGTCATGGTACTTCAGGAATGGCCTCATCCTCTTCCCAGGAATGGCCACCTGGAGACCTCTGATTTCTGCTGCCCTTTCCCAGGTCAGAGACATATCCCACCTCAGCTGATGTCACCAACTTAAAATGGTTGTAGGAAGCCAACATTCAGTCTCTTTTTCATCCAAAACCCATGCAGGCAGTGGAGGGCAGGATCTGCTCTACAGCTTTTGTGCCTAAGGGGTTACTGATTTATTTTTTAACAGCCTTATGCTAAAACACTCTTGCCATAGGAGAGTGGGCTACAGTAAACCCTGGGTGCAGCTGGGTCTGTTGTAGGGCTTAGCAGTCAGGAACAATTCTCATCAAGCTGCTGTAACCCTTTTGGTTGGTTATTAGTCATCAATTGGCCACAGCTGGGCCAGGTGGCCTTTGCAAGGCAGTTGTCAGGAAATGGCTGACAGGACCTGGATCAAGCGGGAAGCAAGAACAAACAAGTAAAAGTCTTGGTATTTTCCGGGACTGAATAATTGGTAGAGATTGGAAGGGGTGGGTGAGAGATGGAAGAAAATTACTGTGTGTAAAACTTTCTTCTCCACAGAGAAACTCCACCAATTTTTTAGCAAAGCTGCATCTTGCATGATGTCCCACCAGATCTGAGTTTTAGAGGGGAGATAAAAATAAACTTTGTATTCTGTGAAAAGATCACTGAAAAAATGATTTAAGAGGAAGGAAAGCTAAGCCCTTCTCCCTAGCCATCCATGTGTTTATCATATGCACATATGAGCAGGGCGGGACTTCTCACCCTAGAGGAATAACTGAATTACAGGAGAAATTCCCAAGGACCTGGAGAAAATTTGGAGCTTCTGCTCACCCTTTTCTGGAAACATTATTCTCAGGAGTCCCCAGACAGACAGAAAAAGGGGTGGCAAAAGATGAATTATGTGTGGAACAACCACTGGGTTTTAAAAGGAGATGATGTGTGGCTCAGCAGGACTTCGCATTGGATCATTGCTTCAGAATCTGCTGGGACTTCTAGCCTAGCACCAGGCAGTTCTGTGTATGTGACTCCACCCACGAACAAAGCTAAGCTTTGATCTAAACATCTAAGATGTTTAGGAGCCTCAGAAGAGCTACAGTAGCTAGCATACTGGCCAGGAAGCTAAATGCAGCAAATATAAACCTCCTCATCACTCAAGGTTTTGTGAAGTAGTTTCATCCATACAGGATAAAAATCCATTTCTTTCAGTTGAGGTACCAGAGCTGCTTAAACTCACTTGCTGCTGTCTTTCCTTATTATTATAAAATGTGATGGTTAGAGTGCTCACCTCAGAGGTTAGAGATCTGCAAAGCCAGGTCATAATATAGCAAGTAATTCAAGAAACAATGACACAGGAAAGGTGTATGTGGGCTGGTGACCTGGGCCTTCACTGGGAGGAGAACGTCCCAGGGTTTTCTTACCTTTCCTAACCATGGTCCTATATTTCATGTGAAACATTCATTGGAGAGGAGTCCTTAGAAAAGGCACAGGAAGAGGAATCCACAGGTGTTTGCATTAGCTACAGAGCTGGAGACCAGCTGCCCCACAGAAGGCGTGAACACCTAGTGCAGCCTGCTGAACTCCATGGCTTGGGTGGCTGCAAGTCTCAGAAGTGGACACACACAGATGAAGTCCATAAAAACAATCCAAGTGCTTTTCCAAGCATTTATGATTTACCTGGGGATCAGTAAAGCATCTCCCCTCATCTATCTGATGTCCCAGGGTACTCAGTTTTATGCTCAGGAAGGAATACGTAAACTTCGATGAATCCTGTTCAGTAAGGAAGGTGCTTCACTCTTGGGTGCCAAGTGCTATATTCACTTCACAGATCCTGTCCTAAATCTGTTATGCATCTAGCCTTTAACCCCCAAATCTGGTGCTCAATTAACTCCTTCTCAGACACTGAAATGAAATGTCTCATTCTGTAATCTCTGGTCGCACGCCTATTTGTATGGCACTGAGTGGTCACCTGCACCCATTCCACATGCTGTAGCATCCCTGCACCACCTGGGCACCTACAACCCCTTCTCTGCCCCTTTTAGACTTTCTGGGCTTTGGCTGAATCAGGGAGCTCTGTGCAGCTGTGAAGCTTGATTGCTTTGCCAGTGCTAATGAGAGGGAATCTGAATGTTTCGGGAGATTTACAGGCATAGGAATAAGGTGACACACCAACCTGAAGCTGACAATGACTGTGTTTATGCAGTCCCTTGAAAAGTCTACCCAAATAATTTGAGAGCTAAAAATGAATGTTTCTGAGCACTTTCACGGCCACAGACCAATTTTAGCATCTTGCTAATTGCATATTTTGCAGGAACATTTGCTTTTGGCTCAGGAAAAGACCACAGAATGCAGTGTTTGTTATTGACATTGTAGTCCTGTTGTCCTGGGTGCCTTAACTCAGAAGAGAGATGTTTCTCAAAACAGTATTCAGTCAGACTCTGACCTTCCAGCTACCTAATGTCTTCATGACTGCCTGCACATAGAATGTCACAGGTTATGAGGGTTTGCTCGTTCAAGGCCTGAATGTACAAATCTGAGTCAATTATTACCCTAGTTTCACAGATGGAGATTTACTAAGTTCCTTGCCCAAGCTCACTATCTAAGTTTGCATGAGAGCCAAGAGCTGAACTCAGTGCTCTTCAGTTCCGAGCCACTACCACAGTCTTCCTGCTCTTATTAAAATTTCAGTGTGGCAAAGTCAACATGTGCAGCCCAACATTGCTTGATTTTGCTGTAATGGACTCAGTTTAGTACATTAACTCCTATGAGGGCTCTTCCTTCATTCAAGGGAAAAAGTTACCTAAAAGCCTACACTGCTTTTTTTTTAACAATGTTTTTTAGAGCAGCAAGGGAAGGAGGATGGGGTTTAAAGCATATAGGCAAGACCCATCTGGCAAAGTTTGATGTACACACTTGCCTTCTGTCTGTGATGGATGCCTTAAAACTAGTAAATACAAGCACAGCCCTGCTGAGCCTGGACCTATGGTTGTAAAGGGTGCCTTATAAGATTATGGCTTAAAGGTATAGGGTGTGCCTTATAAGATTATGGCTTAAAGGTATAGGGTTTCTTTGATCTTGTAAATTCTACATAAGTTTATGAAAGGAAACCTTTGACTTCAGGAATTCTGTTATTAAGGTATTCAAATTATTTCCTGTTTGTTGTTTTGGTTCGTTTGCAGCGTTTTTTTAAAACCATTATAAGAAAAGGATGTTCTGATTAAGGATTGAAATAGCTAGGAACCCTACTTACTGCTCCTAAGAATTGAAAGACCGGTTATTGTGCAGTCAGATCTGCTGCGTGAGCTTGACTTGGCTGATTTAGCTTGAAAACAAATAATGCACACAACTAAGAACCTGAACTCCTTCCCCTAGGGTTTCCTGCCTGATCTCTTGCTTGAAGAGACAATTCACATTTTTCATCTCTCTTAGAACAAATTAGGCCCACATGCCAGCATGACTTTGTAATTATGTAGTAATTACCTCGAATATTTATGCAGGATTTCAGTAGATAAGCTTAGGATGAGTCATCAGGAGGATTTTATACTCCTGCGAAGCTTAGTCTCTACCTCCTGCTTAAAAATATCATGTAGTTCCTACTGAAATGGCTTCTGCTCAGCTTGAATTTCATCAGAATTTTTGTGCTACCTGCATTATTTTTCTTGCCATAAATCAGAATTTGATGTGCCTTTCAATCAGTGTTCAAATAACTCTTCTCTTTGTATGGGTTAAGGCTGTATTTTGTTTGAGAACCACAGACTAACTTGGTGCGTTTAAATGTGGATGTCAAATCACAGAAATAAGATCTGAATTTAAAGACAGGGTAAATCAGAGTTTAAAAGTGAGGTGCTGGCTTTGCATCATTCTCTGTGTTAAGGCAAACAGAATTTATCTGCTTATTTTGTTCACTTCAGTCTTTCTGGTAGAATTGCTCTTTGCTTATTTTGTTGCTTTTGGTTTGTTTTCTTTTTTGTTTTTTCTTAAAAATATGGAAGACCACACTTGCATCTTCTAAATCCATATTTGCTGTCAATTCAAATGAGTAAGCATTTATAAATGGTTTCAGATTACTTTGGGGTTTTTTGCAATTAAATATCAGTTTTTCTTATCCACCTCAGCTCTCTTCTGATACATCAAACAAAGGTCTGGGATGACTTACTTTCCTTGCTGCCAACAAAAAGGAGGCTTTCGTTTTGGCTTGTGACCCTCCTCTTATAACTCTAAGTGTGCAGAAAAGCTTATCTCTGGGTTTGTGCACGGAAAAAGTACTGTTCCTTTGATATTTTTTCTCCCAGACTATAACTGCTACATACCTGTTAATCAAATGTGCACGTCTGTTTTGCAGCTTTCAAGTGCTGTCAGCGTGCCCTGCTAAATTACTGACCCTGTATTTCTTTTTCCCTAAATGAAGCCTTTTTTCAGTCAGGTTTTTGTGGCAGAGCTTGCACACAAAGCGTCTAGGACTAGGTGCCACGTGGCAAGCGCTTTCTCTTCTAGCTGTGCTGAGGAGAGCTCTCTCTTGAATTGATGCCTGTAGCTGTTTAACATGAGAAATGGAGATTTCATGTGCTTGGTTGCAGCAGAAGGCGGCTAAACTGGCTCCTTCCAAAAGCTGAAAGCACGTGGTCCAGCTCTTGCTTTAGTGAGCTAGTCTGTGGCAAGTGTTCAGGGGAGCTATCTTTGGCTAGTACTTCTATTTTATATTTTGACCTGTCTACTCTGTTTTCTTTCTCATTTTCCTTCATTTTCTCACATCTATGTTTCTATTTTCCTTGCTTGCTCTCTGTATCATTACATTCTTTTAGCCTCTCTTATTTTCTCTTTTTCCTTGTCCCTTTCAGCTAAACTATCTCTCTCTCCTTTCTGTTCTTCCATGCTACCCCCCAAACCTGTCTTGCTCTGGTTTTCATACCCCCACACCTACTCCTTCCAGCCTGCTCTGCTGCTGTAGTTGGCAGTCAATTTCTGTGAGCCTTTGCAGCTAAAGACAGACTTCTTTTTTTTTCCTTTTAAACCAACTGAACTAGTAATAATTGCAGTTTGTTGTACATTCTCAGTGGGAAATGTTTTGTGAGTATGTCTTGGTCAATCATAACCTGGCACTGAAATAAGCACCTTGTTTAGTCTAGGGGCACTAAATAAATTGGCCTTACATCTTTGCTTTCAAGCTCTACTTGAGCCCTGTTGTGTAATTGCCATTTGCATGCCAGAGGGATTGCGTAGGGGTGCTACTCAGATCAAAGTTGCATTCATCTGGGCTTGGGTGTATTAGCTGTAATTAGGAATGTAATTTTAGAAGACAATGCCACATTTGTAGGATGAACTGAAACTACAGCAGCACTTCAGCGAAAAGCAAAGTTGATGCAGCCTGTTCCTCTTCCAGTAGCAGAAACTAACTGCCATGGGAGGTATTTATAATATACACACAAACCCCCCTGAGGTATTCCCAAACTAGCATGAAATACTAACAGAAATTTAGGTATTTTAGTACTGTGGCTTTCACAAAGGCGGTATGCAAACACTGCAAGGAGAGGATATTCACTTTGTGTGCTGTGTGGGGAAATGAGAGGCAAGTGGCCACCAGTCAGAGGGAAAGACAGCAGGATTTGGAGTGGTATTTCAGGTTCCTGTCTATCTTTTCATCAGTTGCTGCTCTTCACCTTCCAAGCTCAGTCCTGCTTGGACAATTCTTTCAGTGCTGAGGAGGGGAAAAATGTCAAGCCAGCAACCCTTGATTTCTGCTGTCCCTTTTTAAAACAAAATTGAAGTGTTACACAGTTTGGTAGGCAAATTTTTTCCTCTGCTATCACATCTTGGTTTTGTCCCCATCCACTTTTTTCCTTTTCCTGCTCTAATCCAGGTGCCCAGCAGGGAAGATGACAACAGACTCTGAGGGAACTGCAGTCCCAAGGATTATGGCCTTGGCAAAGTATGGCCATGCATGAAGCAGGTCATTAATGACAGATGAGATTATGACTATTGCAGAGCATGGCAAGTCATGGTCAAATTGTGCCTTAAACTGATAATGCTGCTTATAAATGTAAAGGTATCCAATAAAGAATGTCTTTTGGTCTTGCTCATCTGAGGGGCTGAATTGTTTCAAATTCTAGAAGTCCAGCAATGGATATGGGAAAGAAGTTTTGGTTTGAGCACTATAGATCATGCTTGTGCATCCCAAGAACTGAACTGAACTGTGATGTATCTTTAAAAAACAAAACAGGTCTGAGGAACTCACTCCTGTCAGACTTGTCTGACAGGTATGCTTTTAGCTGTTGTCTCAAACCTACCTCCACATGATGTGTGGAACTAGCACATAGATAGTAGGTACAGTGCATACCTGTCTGTGATCTTATTACAGATCTCAGACATATCTGTCTCTGTCCCTTCATTAAGGGCCATTACAGAATTGTAATTCAGGATGGGAGGCACCTCAGAAGATCACCTGGTCCAAACCCCTGCTCAGAGCAGGGCCAGCCGGGAGCTGCATCAGGCTGCACAGGGCTGTGTCTGCACAAATGCGTCCAAGAATGGAGACTCCGTATCGTCCCTTAACATCTGGTTCAGTGTTTGACCATCCCCATGGTAAATCCTTTTTCCCGTCCTTTTACCAAATTGGAATATCCTTTGTTGCATCTTATGTCTCCTGCTGCTTTTTGTGTTGCTGTGCACCTCCTGGAAGAGACCAGCTCCATCTTCTCTATACCTTCCCTTTAGGTGCACCCATTGCAATGACAGCAAAGAAGGGAGAATAAAAGAAAGGGGAAAGCTTAAGTGTTGCTTAAACCTGATAATGGGACATGCTGCTAAAGCAGGGCGGTACCAATGATCATGAAAAGCCCTACAGCGGGGTCCAGATCACCCTGGATGGCTCCTGTTCTTGTAAAGAACAGAAGACAACAGAAATGGCCAGTTTAAAGAGATGTAACTGGGATTAGATAGGAAGAAAGAAGGGGACGTTGCACTGGTTTAATGCACAAACTAGCTTTTTAAATGGATATACTTAGCTAGTGAAAATGTGCTTGTGGACTGGGCTTCTGCTGTCTCTTGAATGCACTAAATATAACATAAAGATGAAAATTTATTGGGCTGATATTCTTCCCTAAGCCTAGAATAAAGTATGGAAAAAAGAAAAAGAACTAAGAAAAAATTATCGTTGTTAAAAATCAGCTTCCCTAAGTAGAAAAAGCTACAATTTATTACCTTTTGTACTTAGATGTATTACTGTACCAACTAATTAAATTCCAGTAATGTTTTAATTAATATTGTTTTGGAACTTATATTTCCAGTTGTAGGTTTTCAATTCAAAAGTCTGACATTTGGCTTTTTAAAAATGTATGATTGTCATTTAGTAAGGTTTACTACTCAATTATAAACATTTTCCTTCTGGAAAGGCCCACTGGTGGTAGAGGTATTTACGTAAGCCAGGCAATTTGGAACCTGTTCAGGGTCTGCCCAGCCAAATGGTTTTGACAGTAAAAGGAACATTTCTCTTTTATATATACTATTTATTTATTTATTTATTTTAAAATGGGTAGATCACAATGGTGGCTGAGAAACCTTTGTTGTTTCATTCTCTCCCATCAGCAACACTCACATCCAGGCTGAATAAATCCTTCAACAGCATTCTTTGCTTGTGGCCGTTTGATGTGTTTCCAGCAGCTTCAAACGCAGGAGACATCCAAACTGCTGGAAATTGAAAAAGCTGAGATTCCACCATCGTGGGAGCCCCAAAAGGCAGTGGGGTGGCCTAGTAGTGCCTCACAGTACCAAAGATGCACACACATTTAGTCCTTCTGCTCTCCTGCTCTGAAACCTGGCAGACTTGGAATGGCTTTCCTGGGGGTTGGGATTGCTGGGATGCACAGCAGGGTGGTGGCAGGGTGCTGCGGGAAGTGCTGCTGCAGCCATCACCTAGTGAGCATTGGGACCAACAGTCTGTCCATCAGAGGGTAGCTGCTGGAAGGACCAGTGGTGATATGTGTGCCCTGCCTCGAGCGAAATGGGTGGTAATGTAGAACTATGGCCTCTGTTTACCGTGCAGACTCTGTCTACTTGGAAGTTGCATCCAAGAAATGCTTGAATGGCTGCAAGGGCAAGGCCAGTGGAAGAGATAGGCAGCCTGGTAGCAGTGAGAACCTTTCCTGGACAGAAAGTGATACCTCTGCACAGCGCTGGCTATTTGTGAGTGTGGCATCTCCTCCTGCAGCAGGAGATCCTGGGGGGTCCAGCTTGATGTGCAAGCAGATGACTGGATGTTGCAGCATCAACGCCATCATCTTTTTCCAAGCCCTATGCTGGCTACAGCACACCAATGTCCCCACAAACAAAGGCTTTCTCTCTAATGGCTGTGCAAATGAAAAGCTGGGCTGAATTTGGGTGCAGAGCTCTTAGTGGCTATAATAACTAATTGGCATTTTAGTGCCAGAGTAAACTGCAAGTGTCTGTTGTCCTTCTTGCCAGCAGTGGCATCACCCAGGATGGTCACAGCAGGTCCCAACAGCTGTCTTCTGCCTGCTCACTTTCCTTCAGCCTTTGGTTTTCTCCTCAGCTTGGTCCCCTTTAACTTCAGAGTATCACTTACATTTTTGCGTTTATACTAAGCCAAACTGACTGGATGCTGGATGAGGATACTTCCTGAAAAGAGTAACATAGGAGTTTTTGATGAAATGGCTGGTTTGTCAAAACCAACATTTTTTCCTCTTAAGAATGCATTTTTATTTAAATAAAACTGTCAAAAGCAGCAGTTCAAGCACTTAAAGAAGCCAGCACTTCCTGAAATCCAGAAGAAAAAAAGCAGACCCTCCCCAAGACGTGAATTCAAGGATGAGTGTGAAGAGTATAACTGGTTTTTTGCTGTTCATCCCAGATTGTCCTTTTCTCATCCTTCGTTCCTGCACAATGGAATCGAGGCAAGTATGCAAGGTTTGCTACTGCCCCTGCTGAACTGTGGTGTGGACAGACTTTGTCTTCCCCAGCTAGCATTCTGTCACCTTTCAAGAGCACAAAATTCATTTTAACAACAAAATTCCCAAGTAAGAAACCTCAAATAATTAAGAGGAAACCACCGCAGAGGTATACAATATCCAGTTGAAGACCTTGCTGAAAACTGGATAGATTATACTTGTTATATGTGGTTAAACTGGACCATTAATGTTGAAACTGTTCAAAACACAAAATAAATTCTGATTTTCTTCTGTCAGAGCTTGTGGTTCAGTGTTCACACATTCTACGCTCCAGTTAAATGATTTACTGTACAATTTAATGCCTTTCAGCTGTCATTCGCATAAAAAGATCCCTTGAATCATCTGCCAGCAAATGAACACAACGCTTGTCCAGGGTTGAATTTGGCTGGGACTGGAAAACCCTACATGCCAAGATATGCAGGAGCAATCACATAACCCACCGTGACCCACACTTGGTACCCAGAAAAGTGAAGGTCACATGGCTATGACTGTGTCTGTAAAAACACTTCATTTGAAGTGTACAGTGACATTCATTCTGCTGTGGGGCTTTTGCAAGTAGCTGCCTCTACAAAGGCTCATATCACAGGCATGCTGCTCTTCTTTGTCTTTCTTGTGAACTTTTCTCTGTTCCTGGTCTTTAACTGGTGTGAATTTTTGAAGATTTTCTCAGAACTCCTTCACAATAGCTTTTAAAGATCCCAGTTCTCACATAACAGGGTGAGGAGAAACAATTGCCATGGGACAGTGAAAAATGTACTTAAGGAGCAAGGAAGGGAATAAAAAAGCCACAGGTCTTCTGCAATTATACATTTTAGGATTTGACATGGCCTTGAGTTCTCTGCTTTGTCACTAGCTAAGTCATAACACGCTTCTTATGGACCAAGTATTGGTGTATGAACAGCACCTAGCCGTGACTCCAGTCCCCAAGAAGCTTCATCTACCTCTGCAGTGAAACTGTAGAGAGGCACTCAGAGTGCAACACCTGCATTAGGATTTGGCCTTAGTTCCGGGTTTATTTGACATCTTATATGTTTAAGACCAGAATAAGCTATTAGACAAAAGCTTAGGCTAGGTGATGAGTGTGGAAGAAACCACATTGTGAGTTTGCCATTTCTACATGAAGCCTATTACTTCATTTTTAGCTAACAGAGTATCTTTTTAGAAGGTCCTGCTTTTAAGGCTCAGGTGATGGAGAATCTGCCACAGCCCCAGGTAAAACCTAACAATTCCCTCATGCACTGTTAATAACATGTGCTCCGGATCCAGTCTGAAATTTCTTTAGGCACAGCCCCAGGTAAAACCTAACAATTCCTTCATGCATTGTTAATAACATGTGCCCCGGATCCAGTCTGAAATTTCTTTAGGTTCATTTTGTCAGACCCAGCAGGCATTTTTGTAAAAGCAGTTGATTCTGTAAGCAGCTGAAGACCATGACTGCAACATCTTTTAAAAATCTCCTTCATTCTGCTGATCTGCTGGAGAGCTGGTTGTGTTCACTTATCTAGCAGAAACCTCCTTTTTTTTTCTGGTGAGGATGGTGTGTGGGGTGAAGGAAAGACCTCTCTTCTAGCATCAGGGAGAGATTCGGGCAGCTCAGCCAGTCGTCCTGCATCATATCCTAAGTCTCTCACTCTGAGACACACTTTTTCACAATTCTGAATAGCTCTTGCTGTTTTCTTCCCAATTCTCATAAATTTTCCAAGATCTCTCTTGAAATATGGATACTGGAAGCAGAATCTTTTTTTTTTTGGAACTAGTGCTACACCTCTTTAATAACAGCATTTGGTTAAGATCTTTAACTCTGTCCATCATAGAAAATTACATCAACATCACTGCAAGACCCTCTCTTGCCCTTTCATATGAGTAAGGATTCAGTACAGTCCGAAAGGGAAAAGAGCCACTGTCAGCTCCTCACTGCTGCTCCCCTCTGTGCTTTGGTGGGTAACGGCTTGTAGAGATCTGCTAAACTAGGAAAAGCAGGCAGGATCAAACAGCTCAAGATGCCCCTGAGTCTGGGACAGTCTCCAAGGCTTGGCTGACACAGCTGACCCAGAACGGCCTGAAAGTCAAGCAAACCTTCATGCATTCAGCAGAAGTTACTTCTAGGCTCCAAATATATCCCATAAAAGAGCCAAGTTAAGTTTGTGCCATGTAGCTGTGTTTTCAGCTCCAAAGCAGTGAGGTGGCAGCTTTATAGCTGCACTCCGGTTTCACAGCAAAATTATTTGTCTCTAATAACTGCTGCAGAGATATGAAATAGCACTGTTGTGTCACTGTATAAGAGGAGGAAGCTTGAGTGGAGTGAGTGTTACACAATGGATAGGAAGGTGGCATTAATAACGGATGAGATTTTAATTACTGTAAATCTCTTGGAAGGCTTTTAAAAGATTCTCCCCCTGCCTTCATTTCAAAAGCTTAATTGGCTCGTCTTTTAGGGACCTTACTTGTTGTGCTGGGTATGGCAGACAAAGCATACCTCCCAATTAGCCACTTTTTTCCTTGTAATTATTCCCTCTCTATTTGCTGGGATGCTGAGGGGAGCACATACAAAAGGAATGGTTTTTGCAAGGAGAGGAAGCAGAGTTAAAAAGAAATGTCGGATTTTGCATTCCTCTTTCCATCAAGATGTTGTGTTCAGCAGATCTTTTTCTTTTATCTTAAACTCTTCCAGAAGAACCTTTGCGATGGATATTCGAGTACTTCGGCATAGCTAGAGCTGTTGCATGGGGATATGTCAAATCCACTTAAAAAGTGAGCAGGAATCTAAATATTTAACTACCCTTATGGCTCTTTTCAGATACTTTCTGTACTTAACAGCTCACCCATTTTACTTAGATGTTTGTATTACTCATTTGCTTCAGAGAAGACTGCTCTCTCTCAAGCATAACAGACTTGTCTGAGTGATCAAAACCTATTTCAGTCAAAATACTAACCAACAAACTCTTTTCTTATTGTCCTCTAAATCCCCAAGGAAACGTCACATCCAAGGCATTCTGCCGGCCACATGGTTGCTGCTCCTCTTGCTTGTGGGTGGTCCACAAGGTGTTTGAAAATGTTGTAGTACAATTGTACTGCCAAGGACAAGTGCAGAGTTAAACACAGCGATACTGCAGTGTTGAATGGCTCCTCCAAATAGGTCAGAAGTGGGGAATTCCGAACAAATGCAATTATTGTGGATTTTCGGTTACTTGGGGTCTATTTCAATTTTTGTTTATTTGTTTATTTATCTGAAGTTACTGAGTTTTAACTCAAACCAAAGAAAGGGAGTATTAGTACAGAGGAAAAACCTAAATCAAATGTTTGATGAAAGATTGGAAGAGCTGGGATTGTTCAGCCTGGAGAAGGCTCCAAGGAGACCTCATTGTGGCCTTTCAATACGTAAAGGAGGCTTATAAGCAAGACAGTGAGAAACTTTTTACCAGGTCCTGTAGTGACAGGACAAGGGGCAATGGTTTTAAACAGAAAGATGGTAGATTTAGATTGTATATAAGGAAGAAATTTGTTACGATGAGTGTAGTGAGATACTGGAACAGGTTGCCCAGAGACATTGTGGGTGCCCCTTCCCTGGAAATGTTCAAGGCCAGGTTGGATGGGGCTTTGAGCAACCTGATCCAGTGGAAGGTGTCCCTGCCCGTGGCAGGGGGCTTGGGCTAGACGATCTTTGAGATGCCTTCCAACCCAAACCATTCTGTAAATCTATATTACTAAATCATACATTGTAAAGATGTTCAGGAACACTCACAGAGACCCAGAAGGCTCACGGTGATCCCAGTTTCAGCTCCTTGGCGGCAACAAAGATGCATTTGCTTCCAGAGCCTTCCAGGGTTGCTGCCCTTACCCTAACACCAATTTTGGGCTCCTCTGGGCTTGGGGAAGTTCCCACTCACACTGATCTCAAAGGTACACAGAAATTAATAAAAACCCCAGCCCCACCTCTCCATGGGAAACCCTCACACCTCATTGTTAAGTGGATCAGTGTAACTTGTGACACCTGAAACACCCAGGAATTCTGGTAATTTTTGGTGTGGGAGGAAGTGTCAAACTAGGCCAGCATTGCAGCTGCATTTCCAACACAGTTGATTCCTTTTAAGGATAAGCCTTGGAGGCAGAACTGTTGCTACTGAATCACTGTCTTATACATGGTAAAGTGAAGCAGTACAGTGAATTCCAGATTTCTGGTTCAGAAAATGCCCTCTTTATTGTGGCTGTAGCCATAAAAGGGGAGAAATCTTTACTCCTTTACACAATAATAAGTGGTTTAAAAAATTGACTTGAATTGTGCTGAGCATTCACTTAACGTTTTAATAGTGGCACTGTCTGGGAGATGTATAGGTGTGGCAGTCACTTTCTAGATAGACCAGGGAAGAGGTGGTAACCACAGTGACCATCCTCTTGCTAAAGGGTGGAATTGTGCATGCTGAAAACAGCCAGACTTTAATTGAGCACTTGGACTTTCAGATGGATTAGCCTAATTTGAAGCAAGCCAGAATCCAGCACATGAGGAGTTCACACAGTAGCCAAGTTCATCTGAGAAAGTCTGGTAATCAGTAGTATGAGGTCTGGGGAAAATGCCAGCCTGGCGTCTTGGCGGGCTCCATCTGGGCAAGGCTCCTGCAAGCTAGGTGTGATGGATGCATGGAAGACAATGAAACATGATGCACAAAGTATAAACACTGTGGGGTGGCCTGCTGCCCCTGGAGAATCAATGGAGTCCCACCGGTCCTTGCCTACAGGTGAGGCTCACTGGGGTTGCTGGGCAGGACTTCAAATAGCTAAAACATGTTTTGGAAGGACAGCTTATCTTGAGCACAGATCTTTTTCCTTCTCTTGGGACATTTAGGCTTTTGATTTAGACACCTTGACAAATATTTAATGGTTCTAAAGAAAAGCAAGTTTTAAAAGATGTGTTTCTCTTCGGTTTCTCTTTTTGGGTACTATGGGGTCCCATTCAGTGCTGGCTGTGGGCAGCCTCACCTCCTCCTCTGCCCAGGCTGACCCCAGATAGCACCAGCAAGGCCAGCTACTGAAGTCAGCACTGTATTTCACAGCTTCATTTTGGGGCACATGTGCCCAGAAGCAGCTGCTCACTAAGACTACCTGACAATTGAGCTTGTCCCTATAGATCAGTTTGGAGGAGAGAGGTCCCTTCTGTGATGTACGTGCTTAAAGCACAAACAGGCCTCTCCTCCCTTACCAGACATAAGATCCTCCAAGGACACACCAGGAAAGAAAGTGTTATAAATTACTTGTGAGGATGTTCCTTGTCAGCATCTAAAGTGTTTATGAGCTGTGGCTTGGCCAGTCAGGGTATGTGTACTAAATGCTCTGAAAAATTCACATTTCCATGGAAAGATCTATGCAACAAGGCTGTTCCTGTCCCTTGATGACCTATATGGAAAGGGATTAAAATGCAATTTCTGTTAACTAGTATGAATAATAGAATATATTGTTCTAAGCCAAAAATTAGAGCAGTGGTGGTATTTTTTAAATTTTAAATTGTGATGGTTCATTTAAATTAATATTGTCTGAATGTTGTGAACTTTAGAAAGCCACAGAAGTAAGTAATAAACCTGCTCAGGTCTGCACGCATGCATTTTCCAAACCCTGCTGTTTTCCTAACCCATTTGTTCTGTGCCCAGTTCAGCTTTGCATCACTGTTGAGTGTCAGTGGACTTGCACCACCGGGCTGGGCATCTGCTTCCAGCCAGGCACCAAGGTGTGTGCAATTAGCCGTGCTCCAGCAGGAACCGGGTGCTGAGAACCAAGCACAAATTCCTGTCCTACAGCTCAGCAGCCATCCCATCAGAGAGCTGCAAGAAAATATAAACAACTAGGATTCATTTCACTTGAGATTTTTTTTTTACCTAGTTGCTTTTTTGTTTAAAGCATCACATGAGCAAATCTGTTGAGAGCTGGAGAGGGTGTTGCTGATCTAATCATGGTCTTAAGGTTTGGCTGTGGGCTGGCTAATTATGGTACCTCATCACCTCACTGAACATGAAATCGCATTCACACTGCAAGACCTGTGGGATTTAGTGGGATTTAATCCCTGTTATGGATGAGAGCACATGTGGTTTCTGCAGTTTCTCTAGACTTCAGCTGAAATGGCTGCAAGACCAGGAGCTGCCGTGAAGCTGTCTCTCCAAATGCCTCAACAAACCCCGATGTGTTGCTGTGGGCAGGGCATGCACTGGAGAAAGCCCCGCATAAATTTGGGCCTTTTCAGTCAGTTCTCATTCTGCTGCTGCTGG
This sequence comes from Eurystomus glaucurus suahelicus, assembly GCA_032159205.1. Taxonomy (NCBI): domain Eukaryota; kingdom Metazoa; phylum Chordata; class Aves; order Coraciiformes; family Coraciidae; genus Eurystomus; species Eurystomus glaucurus. The sequence continues at coordinate 2,819 of JAVFHW010076061.1, read as the reverse complement.
ATGTTCCCTTAGTATCTGCAAGTAGGAATGTTTTCCACAGTGGGAAAACCTAGTAGAAAAGGTGACGTAGGGAAGTGAGAGGGAGGCGAAGGTAACAAATCTGTCCAGCAGAAACAAAGCTGCAGTGTTTGAACTAATATCACTAGGTCTGGCCAAAGCTTTGAGCCTGGCTTTTGGAGTTTGAATCTTACAGGCAGCAAGTCATCTGGAACAGCTTTGAATTTTTTTCTTTATCATTTTTTTACTTTAATATTGCTTGAAATATAGCTGAAGCTGGAAGAAGGACAATGGGGCCATGCATTCACACCATATGAGGAAAGCGTGCTGGGTCCTGGCAGCCAGCACTACGTCCTGGTCGGAGACACCTTATGAGCATCATCTGGTGTGCACGGCGGTGCCGGCCCCTGCTACCCCAGCGACACAGCCATGCAGCTCCCTTCGCAGGTGGGAATGAACTTATGCTGCTCATTTACACATGGCACAAACAAGAAAAGGCCCAAATTTTCTCCAGCTCCCAAAGAGTCAAGTTAAGAGGCATTAGAAGTGATATATTTGAATTCAAGTGGCATAGCTGGACTTAAGGGAATACTAACTTAAACTGTAAATCACAAAAAAACCCCATGTGCATTGGTTTGCTAATGGCAGTGGTACAAAAAAGGCAGCTTGGCCTTAGCATGTCTGTCTCTGCTTTCTTTCTGTATTTGTCCTTTGAACTGTTGCGCACACCTGGACATAGCAGGATGCCAGTATTAGATATCCAAATCATTGAGCACTGTTAGAAGGACTTTGTAAAGCTCTACATTTCCCATTTGCCTAAACTGGCATTTCTGGGATAGAGCTACCATAATAATTTGATAATCTCATAGCTGCTGCTCACAAGTGCAATGTTTGGCATCTCGCTCTAACTACAAACTTTCCAAATGTTGTTGAAAAGGCAATTTCTGTCCAGCCTACTGTAGTAGATTGGTATTCTGACTTTTGTTGTTATTTTTATTTAATTGATTTTAATCTCTGGCATATATATTTGTTTCTCCCATACATATGTCCTGTCCAGTGAAAGGGTGTGATAGATTCTGTAGTTTATTTTCTAATGGCAAAATTGCTTCCAACTTTCTACTGGACTTTTTCCGAGGAATTAATGTCTTCTTTTAACATTGTCAGATACCACAGACTTTGACTTAAAACTTCTCTGACATGAGGGACTGCCTCTACACAGGAAACTTCGTGCTCATGCTGTCACTACAATCAAAGCGGTGGAAAATTTCTGTGTAGAAAGTTGATGTTATTTAAGAAAAAGAGTTGTGTTACAGTGTGTACTTTGAAGAGTATTTTTTCTTCTTGTAACCTTTCCGACCATACTCTTCTCATCATTAATGATCTTTCCAAAAATCAGTGGTAAAACTCTGAAAACAAAGCAGCAGCATTTTGTGTCTTTGGAACAAGTAGCAAAATAAATTACTCCATATAAAAGAAAACACTTGCTATTTTTAAGGAAGCCCTTTCTAAGAAACTGACAGGAGCAGAAAAAGTTCAGCCAAAATATCTGAGGGATTTTAAATAAGAAATTTCTGTGCTTCTTACTGGAGTGTCTGACCAATCACTTAAGCCAATCTTTGCTACAGAAAGAGCAAAAAGCTAGCAAAGGTGACATCCATGTTTATAAACAGCTCCTGGGGCATCCCGGGAGATACAGGGCAGCTACACAACTAACCTCAGCCTAATATTAATATCCTTATTTCATCACTTTTAAAGAAAATCTCAAAAAATGTTTCCTTCCTCAACAATTACCCCACATTTTCATCACTCAAGTGTCTTCTCCTTTGCCTCAGGCTCCTCATTTTCCATCTTCTTATTGTTTTGAAGAGGGTGCTTTTGGGAGAGCATTGACTGAGGGCAGAGGCTGAGCTCCTTTCTTGCCCCACAGCCCCGTTTGCTGGCCCCAGTGAAGGGAAAAGCTCAGCTCACACCAGCAGGTGGTATTTTGCCACCCAAGGGCTCCATGTGCCAGGCAGGGGACAGTCCCTCCAGTCCTCAGGCAGGTCAGAGAGGTGCCAGGGGTCCCACGGGAGGTATGAGCCTGAGGGCTGGGGACCACCACTTGGGAGCCCACCAGCCACAGCTGTTACATATCCATACCAAAAAAGCTCCTTCTTCAGCAAACCTGAGCTGGTTTACTGACATTCCAGAGAAAGGTATCAGGCAGAGGCCAAATCACCTTGTTCAGGCTGTTTCTTGTTATCACCCTCGGTGTAACGGGGGCTGGCCTGGCCCTGCATCTTCTTCCCCAGCCAGGTTTCTCCTTGCATCAGACCCGGAGGGCTGCAGCCATGCATGGTGACCCGTCACCATGGTTCATCTCCTGCCGAATCAGGCTTGCTGTGCAGCATCTACAGCCCCACTGCATGAAGGATAATGTAGAAATGGATCCTTAGAGACCTGTCCTCCCTCTCTGTGACCTAAACAAGTCTTTTTACTTGGTCTATGGATACATTGACTAAGTAAGCCCAGCAAGGTCAGGTTAATAAACTAGACTTTTTTTCCTTTGAAGCTCAAGACCTCTCACTTATTAAGATTAATGTTATGCCCTAAATCATGTGTTATTTATTTATTTATTAATCTTCCAGATAACTGCAGTATAGCAAGTGTAATCATTTCTTGGATATTGTTCCTCAGCGCAGACAGAAACCATTTTTGTTTCTTCCTAGCCATAGAGTATTACAAACTGCGTGGCCCTTGACTGTTGGCAAGAGGCAACACTCAAACTTTCTATACAGTCTGAACAGAACACGACACAGGAGCATCACCCTTGAACAAGAAAC
>JAVFHW010076060.1:0-11781 GCA_032159205.1 Eurystomus glaucurus suahelicus | reverse complement strand
GGCACAAGCAGGACACATAAAAATCTTTACTGATGACAAAGAAGAAAAGACGCGTTTATAAGTGCTATGGCTCGAGTGCCTCGTACCATGGAGCCATTTATTTAACTGGCTGGCGTGTGTGGTTCTTCCAACAGAGCAAAAATAATGAGAAAAGTGGCAGCTAAACTTATCATCTCACCTTGGCTCCTCTACTCATTGCTTTTTTTCAATGCGCTTGAGAAATTCTGCTGAACACATCACTGTTTTGGAAGATGTGAGGAGGCAACGCTGGTGACAGCAGTGCAAGAAGTAGGAGAAACCTCAGCGAGAAGCTCTTGGCAGGAGACAGGCTGTTGGCAGAGTCTGAGCCCAAACGAGATGCATCATTTGAGAAATTGAGGCCAGGCAGGAGATCTTCTGCAGCTATGCTTTTCTACAGTGAAAGGTTTGGGAATACACCACTATCCCTGATATTTTTGCTGGGGCTAAATCTCCAGCAAGCTGAGGATCAGAACAAGACTGGGGGACACTGCTCTGTGGGACAAAGTCTCCCGGGGGCACACACTGGCTCCAGCGCAGGGTTTGGCAGGAGCTTAAAACACTTTCTTTGTCCTTTTTGCAACACTACAACTTCTCCCTGCAAAGCAATTCACTTTTAAAGGGGAAAAAAGGAGGTAAAAGTAACGTAAAATTAAATGTTTCATGTCAAACCATTCACAGCACTTCTGCCTGACTGAATTCTTCAAGTAACTACCAAAAAACCCCAAAACTGCCCAATGTGTAACACACTCGAGCCTGCCGGGCTTCGTGCCAGCGCAGAGGGACAGTGCCATGAAGGAGAACGTTCATGATAAAGAAGGTTTTGATGCTGTAAAGAGGACCAGGATTAATTGCTCTCGTAAATTTAATGAGACAAAATAACTAGAGAGAGCTTAAGTGGCAGCAGAGAAAATTAAGGTTAAAAGTTAAGTATAACTCCTGAAGTACCAGAATGGTTTGAGGCAGCTGGAACAGCCATCAAGAGAGATGAAGAAGCAGTTGACAGGGAAGATGCTCAGCAGTAAGGTGGATAACTGCCTACTGCCATCAGTGCCAAGTGGGAAGCAGTACCCCATATCCCTGTGGGAGCATCCTCAGGACACGGGTCGCTTTGATTTTTGGGGGCAGGTTCCCGCGAATGTGCCCATGTGTTGCCGTTGCAAAGCCCTGCTCATTTCCTGGGCAAACTCCCCCGAAACCAGCTGCTAGCTGAGGGTCTGGCGTTAGGGCATGCAGAAATAAATCAGGCAGCAGATCCCTTTACTGCTGCTCCCAGTATCGATCAGGCACCACTTGCAAACTGGCCGGCCCTCGCCATCTGCCCGGGCTCATCGCAAGCTGCCATCTGGCCGATGGCAAAGCAAACCGAGGGGCCAGCAGGCTGAGGACAGGGAATTTGAGAACTTTCTAGCTCCCCTGATACCCTTTTAGCTTCCTCTTCCCTTTCCATCACCAATTGTTCTTTTGGTTTTTTGGGTTTTGCGCTTTTCTTAAAAGAAATAGCTATTTCCAGGCAATTCTCTGCCTCGATCTGCCGGATGGCTGACCCGGTGTGGGGGAGCTAAGTGATACCCCAAAGATGAAAGCACAACGGGTTCATCAAGGCATGGACATCCTTTATCCACACCCGCACCCCGCAGGCCCCCCGCGCCCGCACGCAGGCAGCTCATTTCTGCAGTGCTCTCGCAGAGCTGCCACTGATCTGCTCCCAGCCCCAGCACTGGCTTTTGTCCCTGGCTGCTGCGGCTCCTCCACACTAGTGTGAACCTTGCTGCCTGCTGGGATGAAGGTCCTTGCTCTTCAGGGCATCGTGAGGACAAAGCCTGCTCCTTCTGCTTCCCAAATCTGCGCCTTCATCACAAATATGTGCAGTTTGGATGCTCTGCAGAATAGGAATTCACCCAAAATCTCAAATGGGGGACACCAAACTTCTCTGTTTAACTACTTAAGGCTGAAATGAAGCATTTTGACATTCAAGGAACAACTGGAGAGAGTCCAGTGAAGGCTATGAAGATGCTGAGGGGGCTGGAGCATCTCTGTGTCGAGGAAAGGCTGTTGAGCTGGAGAAGAGAAGCCTCAGAGGGGATCTGATCAATGCTGATCAATAGCTGAAGGTCAGGGAGCTAGAGGATGAGGCCAGACTCTTTTCAGTGGTGCCCAGTGACAGGACAAGGGGCAACAGGCACAAACTGGAACCCAGGAGGTTCCATCTGAACATAAGGAAAGACTTCTTTGCTGTGACAGTGGCAGAGCCTGGCCCAGGCCGCCCAGAGAGGTTGTGGAGTCTCCTTCTCTGAGAGATTCCAAACACGCCTGGACGTGATCCTGGGCAACCTGCTCTGGGTGACCTGCTGGAGCAGGGGGGTTGGATGAGATAATTTCCAGAAGCCTCTTCCAACCTCTACTATTCCATGATTCTCAAAAAAACCCCAACTTTTACCTACCCCTAAAATGTCACTAGAACCAGTATTTATCTCGAGCTTTTTATCCCAGCAGCACATCACCTAAATAGAGCTCCCTTTGGGAGACTCCCTGCTCCCCAGGGGTGACTTGGCAGTGCCAAGCCCACTGGGGTTGTCTCTCCTCACCTGCACCTCAGCTCTTTGAGGTCAGCGAGGATGTTGTGCTGGGCCTTTGCAGTGGCATGTTTCACTGTGGCTTTATGGACATCCCTCCAAAATGATCCAAAGGGCAAAAATAATCACTCAGCTGCACAGATGTAGGAAATTAATGTGGAAAACACATGCAGATATGGAGAGGTCTCCCTTGCAAAATGGAGAGCTGCTGTCCCTGGTTGGGCTGTCTGGTAGCGGTTCCTTCCATGCACTGGGTCACTTCGCTGCTTGCTGTGAAAATCATTTCCTCACCCCCAACAAAGCATTTCGGATGCACTCGGATCTGCCCAAGGCTGCTGGATCATCAGCGATATTAAATGCAAAGATGTTGGATGGACTGAATCATTCCCAGCTCGTGAATGACGCTCTTGTTCAGCTGTTTGGAGATCGGCAGCAGCTAAGAAAGAGCTTTCTCAGGAGACCCTGGGGTTTGCCAGTGCCCAATACACACCATTGTGACTGTGAAATTACCAATGAAAGTTTCCTTGTCAGGCATGGAGAGACATTCCTTGTCAAAGGGAGAAAGGGAAACTATTGCTGATGTGTCTGTGGAGGCGGCAACACTCGCGCTAAGGGGCTGTCCGGGGCATTTCTGGAGTTTTAACAGTTATGGGTGAATTGTATCTCCAGTCCATATGTTGCATTTCCGTGTACAACCTGGCTGCACCAGGAACACAGAGTTAGAAGAAGGAATTTGTGCAATATCCCCATGCTGATCTACAGACACCTTTCCCCAGTGCTCCTAGCTAAAGATGTAAAGAAGAGAATTTTGCAAAGAATGGGGAAAAAGGAATGATAAAAGCTGCAGACAATCTGGGACAGAACAAGGCAATCAATAAGAAATGGACCTCTAAGTCATGTGAGCACAGGACTTGGGCATCTGAAATCCTCTCATAGAGGGACCAGCTTGCAAAGGTCCAAGGAACAGTTTTGGGAAGCTTCCTCTCGGACATCCTGTGGGAGCTGCACTGCTGGCAGCAGAGCAGTTAAAGCTGGGAATCCATCTTCAACACCAAATGACCTGCTCCTCACTGAAACCCTGATCTCTAGGAGAGCGCTGCCATCCCCACCAGTGCTGGTGTGCGAGCTCATACACAGACCGTTCTCCAATTAAAAGCACACCTATGCGTGAGAATCAGGCATTTTAAACCCCAATATTAAAGGGATTTTGAGAACTATAGGAGAGGGGGGGAGAAAAATGTTATTCTTGAAAAGACCCCTTTATAAGTTAGAATTTTATTAAACTGTAGCTGCTGGGAGTAAACCGCGAGCGGGGGATTCCAGCGTACTCTGTTCCCTCGACTGGTAATTTATGATTTACTTTTGTAATAACTGAAGCCATAAGGAACTCATTGGATTAAGGAACCTTAGTATTTATGTTGTGGAACAATAATATTTAACTGTATAAAGCCACATATTCACCCATACCGACTTTCCTCCCATACAAAACAGACTGCACTTCATAAGCAAAACCCAGGCCGACGGGAACGCTGCCATCGAATTCCGATAGCGCCCGCGTTTCACCGCATACGTCGTAGTTCAAGGTTACTTTTAAAAGTCTGTTATATCATCACCATGGGCAGCAAAACACAGACACCAGAGACCCAGACAAATATAGACGCAGAAACCCCAGCAGCATCACCCCACACCACCAGCGACAAGCAGCATGGGTGCCCTGAGAGGCACTGTCCTGGGGCTGGCTGGTGTGGTCCAAAATCACTCACAGGGGATGCGGACCATTGTGCCAGCACCCACAAGGCCACAAAAATGGCATTGGGGGGGGTCCAGTGCTGAGTTAGCAATGAGTATCCCAGTCCCAATGAGTGGCTCGGCTTTGGTCAGCTTGGAAGAGGAATTACATCCCAGAGTTTTGCAGCTAATGATGGGACTGAGCATGTGGAGGGGGCTCCCCATGGGCTTGGCCCTCCACTGAGCCACTCAGAAACTCAACCCAATACAAAGTGATGCCTCCCAGGCCTCTACATGGGAAAAGACGGACTATTGTAAGAGCACAAAAATCTCCTGGCAAGACGATCAAAGTAGCCAGCCTGGCTCTCCCAGCCCCGCTGTCAAATTTCATCTGACTTTGCAGGAACTACACTGCAACTTTTCCCTTTCTGCGTCCCCTCCCCATGACAAGGCGAGGCCACTTACTCTGCCAGCTCCTCCAAGCTTCGATAGACGTCGTCATCGTTTTCCGTTGTCTCCTCTGATGGGAAGGGCCTGGAGAAGGAGAGGAATGACAGCGTTAGTGGTGTCACACCCCTCGCGGCTGATCCCCTGCAGCCCCAGCCGAACTCAGCCCAGCCCCGAGCATCCTGCTGAGCAGAGAGTGCTTCAGAACAAAATATTCACTGCAAACACATTTTTTTCCTATTGAGGCATTTGCTCCCAGGAGGACATAATCTCAGCTGCTTCTTGCGGACAGCGCTGGCATGGCAGGACAAGGAACCAGGTGGTGAGGCTGGTTCACCACAGGGCACCATCTGAGCACCGAAGTGAGGAGCTGCATCATCCAACAGCATCTCAGACACCCCGTGTCTGAGCCGCTGCTCCCCGCTGTGCTGGTGCTGCACAAACAACTCAGTAGAAATCTAATTCAAGTCTGGTGTCGGACTCGTTGAGACAGAAAAACACCTTTTCCTCCACCTGTGATGGAGCTTTTCTACCTGCAAGCTCCTGCCCTGCTTGGCTGGGGCATGGCTGGGACACACCGAGCTGATTCCCACTGGCATGTCCCACCACCGTGAGCAGCCGATCCCACCCAAATGAATGAATCCTTATAAAACCTCATCATAACTTTGTGAGAGCTGAAAAAAAAGTTAAAACCCTGGGGATGAGCGAAAGGACACCAAAAGGGCAAAAGGAAGGGGGGAGAAAGCAGATTAAAAGAGGAAGGGAGGGAGTGGGGGGAATATAAGAATTCCTTGGCTCTGAAGTAATAACCAAATAATGTATGAAGGAGATGAAAAATACTGCTTTAATTAAACCCAATGTATTATTACTGGCACGGGGCCAGGGTGGGCTGTGGCTTCACTAGGCTGGATGCACCTTGCAACCAGGGCTGTGTGGGGCTGGGGGTCCCCATGGGCACGAGAAGCTGGAGGAAGAGCCAGAGCGCAGGGAACACGGGCTGTGCCACGGCAGCTCGGTCTGTCCCCGTGGGCACTGCAGTGACAGCAGCTGGGGATCCCTGAGCCAAAAGCTGCCCAGGATGGGATGTTAATGTTATGGAGGAGCAAAGCTAGGTACACGTGAACTTTTAACTGCCCCCAAGTGTAATTTCCTTCTCTTCTTTCCTGTCCTCCCTGCTTCACAATAGATTGCCTCGCCTGAAAGATTTAATACATGTCCTGGATAGCCCCTGAATTTGCTATTTTTGGATCCTCTTTCTAGCGTTAATTTGTCTCCCCTCCCGGCTATACTTCACCCTTCCTTTGGTGAACAGCTTCAGACCAAGTGTTTTGAAATAGTGCTCAGACCTGCAGCGAGTTCAGTTAATACCACGACCAGGTGGTGAGCCCAGGAGGAGAAAGAGCCATGGTGGCCTCAGCCACAGAGCAGAAGGATTTCATGTTCAGCTACCATGCCCGCCCTGCCTCTGCATGAGATGCAAACCCACAGGAACCGAGGAGCACCCCAAAGTTGGTGTGTCCAATCATGCCCACATGCAAAGTGGCAATGTGGAAGGGAGGATGGGGATGGGTGGGAAGAGCAGATGGGGCTGTGCCTGCTCTCATGGTCTCATTGCAAGGCAGGTGCCACTGGGTGATCATCCCAACACTCCAACATCTGCCACAAACAGCTGCCCATGTGTTAGTGAAGTGTGCAGGAAAACCCATTTTGGAGAGAAGCTTCAAAGCACGAAGCAAGAGATCAGGAGGCATTCAGGATCTTTACAAACCATGCGTGTCTCCATTTCCTCTCCCTTGGCTTCACAAAAGCCGTGGGAAGCACAGACAAAAAAGCCATCAACTCCTCCTGCCTGTGGCTGAACTCATCATGAGCACTGGTCTTGGACATCAGCCCCAATGGGCAATGGTGTACAGGAGCTGCTGCCACAGAGCTACACTGTCCTGCACAGCTCTGGCAAGAAAGGAGAAATCTGAGGTGACCTCTGTTTAAACAACACTTGCTAAAATAATAATAATAATAATTTTAAAAAGTCCACTACAAGGCACAAGCTCCTTTCTTTCACACGCATCTTCTGCTCTTAATCTTGGACTATTTCTTTTTCTAGTGCTCACCATGCCAGAAAGAAAGAAGTATAAGAGCCACGAACAGTATTAAAATCACAAGCATGCATTTCCAACCATAAATCTGGGCTTGAGGTGTAATCAGTTCCTGTGATAAACCCTACCATGTAAGACCAGAAGACAGCAAAGAGAGAAAAATATTTTCTAATGAGAGTATCGTGGAGATGGCAGCTCCTCAGCCCTCCCAGCTTCACCTTGACCGTGGACAAAGCACCAGAGTGAAAGTCAGGGCAGGGGAGGAATTAATAACCTGTATCTCCACAATAGTAGATAACGGCTAAATAAAGATGCACAGAATGTAATTAGAAGGAAAGTCACACCAAGGAGAGGAATACTAAATGGACCATCTAAAATGTGGAGCTGAAGGACAGCTTTTTGGAGAAAGCCTTGGCTTTGCCCTTTGTTCATGCCTCTCTCCCCAGCTGCCCACACCACAAGTGGCTCTGGAGAAGCTCCTGGTATCCCCAGGTCACTGTGGTGGGATCAGAGCTGCCACCTCCCCACAGCTTCTCTCTTCATCTCCCAAACACGTTGTCAGCCCCCAGACTGCAGCACAAGTCACCCAGGGCTGGGACTGTGCCATGGGCTTTGGGCAGCTCTTGCCCAAATGGTCCTTGCTTTTCCCTAAAAGCCCCATGTGCAATACCGTGATTTAATTTAGCCCTACTAATTATGGCTGCTATTTAAAATACCTCCCTACTTTTGGCTTAAGTTCCCTTATATATCTATTTACATTATTATTCTTCGCTGAACACAGGAAAAATTACTCCTCCAGCAATGTGCTGATGAGGATGAACCTCCAGCAGCCAGCTAGAGAAAACCACATCAAATACTTTTCTACCTGGACTCGCACCAGCACTGGGGTCAAGGCAGTGCTGGCATGAGACATGAGGTGAACTGTCCACCCCAGGCCTGGCCCATCAATTACTCCCCATGTTGCTGGTTCTGCTGCTTCCCCTCAGATCACCTTTGTGGCTCCTCACCAAGGTCTGGGCTCATCTTGAGGTGACGTTTTCCACTTGAGCTTGCTGTAGAAACAGACTTGATCTGTTGGGGAATGGACTAGAGAGAAGAGCCCTGCTCTTGCTCCTGCCCCACCAGATCGGCATCACGCAACTCTAAGGAAAGCCAGCTGGGTGAACTTCTAACCCAATATCTCTTACCAGGGTTTCCCTTGAGCACATCCAGGTCCAGCACAGGATTTACATTTAGACACCTCTGTGCAGATTATCAACTTGGCCTCAACCACACATCTCCATCTGGCTGGGCCATGCTGCTGCATGTTCTCCAGTCATGAGCTCCTCAAGAGCAGCCATGTGCATTGCGACTTCATACACGGTATCAAATGTCACAGCTGGGAATGCTCAACAGTCATGAGTGAAGGATTTTGAGTCCACTGAAACCAAACAGGTTTGCAGATCCCCGTTCATTTAAATTCATTTGAAATTGTCTCTTATTTAATAACCTTAGTTAAGCACTACACTTTGTTTTTCACTCCAGCATCATGAAAAACCACCTGCTGAGCCACTTATCCCCCCAGCCCGTGCCTGGGCTACAGCAAGCCTGATCCCTCTCAGATAAAGAGCGAAAGCCCCAGCAACATCAAACACCACTGGAATAGGCTCTCAGAGATAATAAATCTCCCAGAGTAGACTTCTTCACAGACAAACCCCACAGCACTCAACTGCATTGCTTCCAGAGATCAAAGTAGAGAACAAAAGTAGGATTGATCTGACGTGTTTGTTTCAGAGCCTAAAAGAGAAGGAAAGACCCAAGTAATTTGTTAGGGAGTTTAGAGCAAGCTTCTTCTCTTGAGGACAAGACTTACAGCAGATGATGGCTCTCGACATGCAATGCAAAGCACCCCCTTGATCTTACAAAATATTAGGGCTACCTTCTGGGTTGGAGAGCTTGCACATGCACAGCACACAGCACCTTGCAAACGCAGCGTGCTCTCCCAAGGAAAGGCAGCCCACAGCCAGAGCACATCACATGGGGAGATAATCAATTAATATTTCGCAAAGCACCTAATGGAACACCCCTCCCTTGCTCTCAGCGGTCACTCAGGTGACCCCATGATCCCTCCCACACCATCTCTTCAGCAGCTATCCCTGTAGAACTCCTCCTCTGAGCTCCATGTGCTGCCTGGCTGCTCTCTCCTCTGAATTATTTAGCGTGAAGAGCCAGGTAGGCTGCAATTCTAACAGCAATAAGCAGAAAGATTTATTTATTTATGAACATATTTCAGCATCTGGGTGCACTGTCCTAGTAAGCAAGGCTGGCTCTCCACCTCCATGGTACCATCACAGAGAATACAGAGGGTCAGGGAAGGGTCAGCTTAAGCCTGACAATTTTGTACAGTAGCATCATAGCCTCAAATCCAGGCGTGACAGAGCAGGGAGGATCTGGCATGATTTCTTTTCTATTTTCCCTGTCACCATTCTGATTTCCTGGGGCCAAACACCAGCTCTGGGAACAGAAAGCCTGCTGAGAAGCAGGCAGGGTGGAAACGTCCCACTCGCTGCCCTCCATCCAAAGCTTCTGTTCCCATCCGAGGCTGCTCCCAGTGGAGATCGTCTGTTGAGCAGATCTTCAAGGAGGTTTTCATGACTTGTGCAAACACCCATAGCAGACTAAAGGAGATGGCTCATCCCTTACCATGAGCAGGACTCCAGCCTCACACCAGCATGATCACCTGCCCTCATCTTCCTAAGTCCAAGGATGACACTTCAGTGTTTTAAAAAGCAGGTGCAGTATGTGACACCCGTGAAACCTGAGCTGCTCCCATCTGCTGCCCCTTCTGCCAGGGATTTCTTTGTAAATGGAAAAGACCAGAGCCTCAAGCTGGTGCAAAGGAGCTTCTACATCTCCGCTGGGATGGACAAAGCTGTGCTGAGTCTTCCTGGCTCAGGATCTGGCAGAAAACCACTTCCATGGCAAGGTGTCTACGAACCGTAATTATACTTGTAGTAACTCACAAACATGCGGCTGGATGTACAGATCCTCCAGCACCCTGTTTTGGAGAAAGCATGGTGGCAATACAAAGAACACCCATGGGAGGCTGAAATTTCACCAGGATTTGGACTTCAGGCTGTGTTTTCCGTGTGAATTTGGGTAGGGGGTTAGCAGCTGGCTTCAGCTCCTGTGCTTCCAGACGAGTCCATCTGTCCCACTGCTAAGGTTTAATTCTGCTTCAATCCCAAAATACATTTCCCCAGGGCAAGTGCTCAGACCTTGGCTGTTCATTGCATGTCATTTTGATAGCTCCAACCTTCCCCCGGTCTTTTTTCCCTAGGACGGCAAGTCTCTCCCTGAGCTTGGGATCATCCCATCCCCGTGACTGTGGGCCCCGCCTCAGCCATCGCTTCTGGCACCTTGGAGCTGTAGCAGGTCCCCTGGGCACATTGTCATGAGCACAGCACTCCTGGAGCCATCCAAAGAAAACCATGTGGTTTAGCAAGACATTGACACACAACCGAAAATGCATTTATCATCGGCTTCAGTGGGATTAGACAGACTAAAGCCTTTAGTCTGTCTCTAAAGTATTTAATTTACTGATGTACCAAGGTGTGGCTGTGATCTGACCAGGGATGAGCAGAGAGGTGACCTGGAGCTGCTTCTCCAGCCCTGCTCTTGACCTGGGCAGCACATCCATGTTTTGGTTCCCATCTGTGAAATGGGAACAATGTCAGGGACCGATTTTGGTAAAGTGCTGCGAGATAGATGAAAACCACACTTGGAATGCCCAAGAACCATTTTTATAAAGCAGAGCGGAATCAACCCTCTCCCTGCAGAACAAGACACATCGGAGCATACCAAAAGCTGCTGAATTTAATTAAAATCATACTATTGTGTTACATTACTCATCTCTGGAAAGAAGCGCCTCATGCTATGCCAAATTCTAGACACGTCCTCTGAAAAATTATGATTTGCTTGTATTTGTGGTCTGGAACTTGCAAAAATTCTCACAAGATTAATTCTGATAGCAAAGCAGTGGGGAAACAGCAAAGCAACATCACCAGATAACGCAAAGATGATGATTTTGCAGGGGAGTTCAGCACAGCGCACTGCACAGCGCCCAAGGGTTAGCTGCATGCCTGGCTTTATCTTTAGCCCAAATCTGAGCCGAGTGTTTCTGGAGACTATGAGACAAGAAAGTAACAGCTCAGATAATTTTAGATTTCAACACATTATCACATTTTTAAAACATTTGCATGCACCAGTGCCTAGCTGAAGAGAGCAGGATGATTTTTTCCTCACTTCAGCTTCATGTTGATGATAACAGATGGATAAAATCAAAAGGGGAATCCAGAAACATCTTTCTCAAAAAGAAGGGAAAAAAACCCAACAAACCCTCTCGGGTAGCAGCACAATCAATCACTAGGAAATGAGGTCTCCCACTCAGGAAAAAAAACAAGACTTGAAAACGTTGTGGCTGAACATCAATGGCATGTGTAGCGAGCAGGGACATCAGCAGCCCTCCCTTGTGGTGGGATGTCCCCATGGCCCTGGTTCCACAAGGAATGTGTGGAGCAACAGGTTGAAGAGGAGGGAGGATGCTCCTGCACCTCACATGCTGCCTTGAAACTGCAGCACAGCCCTGCTGAGCCCAGCCCACCCTGGAGGAGATGGCCAGAGCAACTAACCCAAGCTTGGGCACCTTCAGCCTGGGGAGATGCCACTGCTCACCTGGGGAGCACACAGATAAACCACAGCCAGGCCTGAACGGCCTGGGACACACCACCTGGGTATTTAACAACATCCCCACAAGGCTCTGCAACTGGCTTTGGAAAACACCCTTGTTAAAACAATAATCTTGAAACCCCCATTTTTAACTTAGAATCAGAATGGTTTGGAACAGATCTTTAAAGCTCATGTAGTCCATCCCTCCA